>CATIWO010083800.1:0-22162 GCA_949673435.1 Macaranga tanarius | reverse complement strand
AAATGATATTATTTTCTTATGAAGCTTCCACTCATCATCAATGAAGTGTGCAGTTATACACATATAGTTTATTCTTTGAATTGATGTCCAAGAGTCAGTTGTTAAACTAACTCGTTGACAGTGTTCCTTAAAAAAAGTTTTCAACTTGGACCTCTCTTCTAGATAATGAGTGCAACAGTCCCTAGTAATAGTCCTTCTAGATGGAATTTTAAACCTAGGACATGCAACTGATATAAACTTTTTAAATCCCTGAGCTTCCACAAATTTGAAAGGCAGCTCATCAAGCACTATCATCTATGTAAATGCATGCCTAATTTTATCTTGATCAAATTTCCATGTTCTAATCACACCCACAAAATCATGCAAATCAGACTCAGAAACATTCACAGAAGGTTGAAGAGTTAAAAGTGTCTGCCTTTTTTCTTTTGGGTGAGGGTATTTTAAACAACTAAGCATGTGATTTATGATTGATGAAGTGCCATGCTTTTTTGAGTAATAGTTAAAAATTTTGGAGCAGTAAAGACACTTAGCATGTACAACTGTGCCAGTCTCATCCTTTATCTTCTCAAAATACTCCCATACCTTAGAACGGGGCTCAGTCTCCTTTCTTTTTTAGAAGCAGCAGTAGGCTACTTTTCAGCTTCCACCAATGGTTGCTGTGGTGCAGGTTCAGCATTCACAGTAGCAATATTACTACTGCCACTGCCTGTACCATGACCACTTTCCATCTAAACAAACACAAAAATGAATGGTATGGGTTAAAGAATGATCATGAAAACTTTAAAACAATTGACGAAATGTTAAGAAAAAATAAAATTAGTCACCAGTCATTACCTTTTAAATGAGATGAGTTTTGCAACCACTGAAATCGATCGAGTAACATATTTAAAATCTCTATTAAAAGAATAGCAACTACTAAAGCTTCCACCTTTATATAAAGCTTCTACCTTCAGATCTCGATATGAGATCAAAAACTGGTAAATCAGGCCAAAGGTTGCCATATGCCCATATCCAGTTGCAGTTCCAAAAAAAGAACAGACACAGCAAAAAGAAAAAATCATTATCCAGAAAACCAGAGACCAAAATATAAAAAATTATTCGAAATCATAAAAATAGAATGACATTAGATCATTTTATTTACCAGTATTGAGATTTCAACCGAGATGCAGACGCAGACTTATATTTTCTCACATTCAGTGGCCAATATCATGAACATGCATTCAAGAAAATAGCTTCCACTATAAACAATTTTTAACATCAACATGCATTCATAAAGCTTCCACCTTTAGATCGATATCGAGATGAACATCAGATCGAGATCGAGATCAAATCCAGATCGAGATCAAGATCAGATCCAGATCGAGATCAAGATCAAATCCAGATCGAGATTAAGATCAGATCCAGATCGAGATCAAGATCAGATCCAGATCGAGATCAAGATCAAGATCAGATCGAGATCAAGATCGAGATCGAGATCAGATCTGCAATCAAATCTCAAACATATCAGAAGATTCAGAAGACACAAGCAAAAAATAACATAATAATATTTCATACAAAAAAATCACAATCTCATGATGGTTACCACTTACCATATAGCATATTAACATTACTCGACCACTGGAAGTGAGAAAATATTATGTAAGTCACTCGATCACTCACAACAGAAAGGAAGACATAGGAGCAATTTTATAACCGGCTGTTTGTAAATAACATCACCGAGAAGAAATTAGAAGAGACTGGCAAGTTACAAGAACAGATCGAAGTTAGGTTTAGTTTTATTCAGAGAGAAGGAGTGGAGTGTGGAGATGAGAAGCGGCTGGACTTTATGAGATTTAGGGTTACGGTTGGTTTTCAGAGAGAAGAATATAATAGCGGCGCCGGTAAAATAAGATAGTACACAGTAGAGAGAACGACAAGAGAAGTACAGGCTTGCAGTCTGTATGTGTCTATGTGAAGCATGGTTAGGTTTTTCAGATTGAAGAAGGTGAAGAAGGTGATACAAGATACTAGAGATGAGAGAGTAGAGACAACCAGACGAGAAGAGAAGTAGACGGCTGCAGTGTACTGTGTGTATCAGTGTAAGAGATCTAGGATTACTGGGTGGGTTAGGGTTTTCAGAGAGAAGAAGGCGAGGCGATAGAAGAGACTGGAAGAGAGTAGAGAGAACGAGAAGAGGGGTAGCGGCTGCAGACAATAGAATTAGGTTTAGAGAATTAGGGTTAATGAAAGATGTAGTATATATAGATAAACCTATAAATATAAAACGACGGCGTTTTGTTTGATAAAATCGGAAATCGGGTCGGTTCGGTTATTAGATCTTCTCCCCCGAACTGAATTTTTGAAAACCGAATTCCTTTTAAATTCCAACCGAACCGAATTTCATTATATTCGGCAACCGACCTAGACCAATTTTTTAGTTCCGTTTCGGCCGATTCAATCGGTTCGGTCGGAATTTGCCCACCCCTAATAATAGCTATCAATTGCTAGGGCTTTTTCCGAGGGCGCGCGCGCGTATGTATATTTATTTGGTTGCTGGATTTTGATTGAACTCAATTTATTGTCACTTATCCCTTCCTAAATAGGGTATGATACAAAACAAAACAATAATCAATAGAACTCGTTGGAAATATTGATATACCTCCTTTGAATTTGAGTTTGTGTATAATTTGAACTTAAATTAGTATGAATTGGATTTATTAAGTGTAATATATCTGAAGTAGATAAGAATTAACCTATTAGAATTTTGAATTGAAGGAAAATTTTTTTTTTTTCCTCTTTTGCACTGTATCTATTAAACTGCATCTATATCCATATTTAGATTGATATAATATGTATAATATGTATAATATAATATAATATATCTATAATCTATAATTAATATTGATATTGATATATATTACATATTATATAATATATATTGTATATAAACAGACCCTATACTATATTTTCTATTCTAATTAGATGAACCTTTAATCGGACTAATATAAACTAAATAAATAATATGGTTATATTTTATTAAAGTTTAATAAAAAAATTATTACTAATTTAATTTATTAATATTATTTAAATAATTAATTATAATCATATTTTAAAAATAGTACAAGAAATTTTTAAATAGAGAGAAATAATAAAATTAAAAATTATTAGAAGGCTAAGTATAATTAATTGAAAAAGAAATTTATAATATTAAAAATACTAAAAATTAATTTATGACAACAAACTTTATTAAATTTAATTCAGATAATAATTTAATTAATTTTATTATGTAATAATTTATTAGGATTATGAGATAAAAAAAAAAAAAAGAATAGTACACAAATGTTTTGAAAAAAAGAAGTAGTAAAGTTAAAAAATATCAAAAAGAAAAATATTGAAAAGGAGATGTATAGTAAATGATTGAAAAAAGAGAAAAAAATAATGTTAAAAATATCAAAATACTAAAAAAACCTAAGTTATAATGACATGTTTTCTTAATATAACTAAAATTAATTTAACTAATTTTTAATCATTTGATAATTAATTATGATATTTGAAAATTGTACATAATATATTTTTAAGAAGAGAAAAATATTAGGTATAGTTACTTAAAAAAGGGTAAATATCAATATTAAAAATGTTAAAATCACGATGAAAAAAGTTAACTTCCTATGCAAAATTTTGTTAAAATTTAATAAAAGATAATTAAAATTAATTTATTATTTTATTATACAATGCTTTATTATGGATTTTAATTTAAAACTAGTAAAGTGGTAATGAAGTTGAATAAAAAATAAAAATACATATATATAATAATTCTAAATAAGGTAAATACAAATAGAACATATTTTTTTCGATGATGAATCTAGAGAAATAAGAAAAGTATTCTTATAATAAGTATTTTTTGCTAATATCAAATTATACTTATATTATTATTAAAATTTTTGCTAAAAATTAATAAGAAAATAATTATATTTAAATGGCATATTGGTCTAAAAAATCAAAAGCTTTCTAACTTGTTGCAATTTTAGTCCACTTTTAAAATTAGTAGCAATTATAACCCAAAATTGAGTTTGAAGGTATTTATGTGGTATCCTAGGTGGCACTACTGATGTAGAATCTACTGCCACATTAACTAAATATTTGTATAAATGTCACGTCCATGTCTTTGAATCTTTGGTTGTTAAAATTTAAGATTTATTTAATTAAATATAATTAAGTATTATTTTGGGTGAAGTTAATAATGGAAGGTTTAATAATAATAGATTAAGTTAGAGAATGATATAATTAAAATAAATTTGAAAGTATATTAATGATCAAATTGAATGAGGAATACTTAGAGAAGGATTTAAGTTTCAGAGGAAAAGAAAGTAAGGAGCAAATTGGAGAATAGAAAAAAATTTATGTTTAACAACGCAGAGGAAGAGAAGAAGAAAGGAAAAGCTTTCTGATTATCAAGACTTGAAGAAGAGGAAGAGCAACAGTAGCTAGGGTTTTCCATTGCTAGAATTCATATTAATCCAGGTGAGATTTTAGTTTTTATCATGCATTTTCATCAAGAATTAAAGCAAATGAAAATCATGAGAATTGTGGTTGATCTTAGGTGATCAATAAGTTGAAAAGAGGAAGTGGGTGAAACAAGTGCTGAAATCTTGGTGAGTGACTTTCTTATCATCTCCTTCTCATGATTTACACTCCATTCTTGAGTTATTGATCCTTTTTTTATTGATAATTGTTCTTGATTATGAATTATTAAGATTAAAATGCTTAAAGTATGACATATACATCAAAATTATGCTGCAAATGTATAAAAATGAGTAAAACATGTGTTGTGGTAAGTTCTGAAATAATTTGGCTGAAAATATGTTGATTTTTAGATGAAATTTCATTATTTTGAGTGCAGTATGCCGTTGTGGGTCAATCAGGCAATGTCTTATCAACCTAACAGTGCCTTAGTATACTGAGGTGATATCTTAGTGTAGTATCCTCAAAGTACCATATACACGTGTCCACAATAATACATCAATACGTGACTAAGAAAATTTTCTCAATTATATCATAATTATATCAAAGCTTGTACAATGTACACAGCCTACTATTGTATATGACATTACATATTCATACTAAACATACACAATGCTATACAGATGCCAAATGCTATATGCCATATGAGGATGAGATTGTCGACACCAAGCTTGCTTTGAACCCACCTGAGCTCTTTAACAAGGCACACTTCAAACTCTTTTAAACTATGTCTTGAAAAGCACAATTTGCAAAGGAATGAGTTTGCAACTCAATAAGTAATTATTAATATAATACTACATGTAATACTTCTCAAAAATTAATTAAAAAAATATATAAATAATTTGGTACCCCTCAAAACTATAAGAAATTCCAGTAACAAACTGCACACGGCCATGCCTGAGGCTTGAATTCTTCCTCTGGAGACATACGGCCGTGCCAAAAAGGCACACAGCCTTGCCTGAATCTGACATTATCCTTGTTGAATACTCACGGCCGTGCCTGCATTTGGTATTTTTCTCAAGGAATGCATACGGCCGTGTCTAAGGTCCCAAATTCAAATCTCTGCATATGCACGATCGTGTATTAAAACTATATGGCCATGTCTAACAACCTGTGTAACATCCAAAACACCTCAAAAGATATTCAAACATCAAAAGTCAATTGTTAGTGCAACATATACGATAAATCACAATATTCCATTAAATCCTCAACCATGTCATTAAACAATATCACCGTTTGTAATCTAACATTTGATAATCCATACATATGCATATATATAAATAAATATCAATACACAACACTGATCCTCACATTTTAAAACATTTCATTTAGTCTTGTCGATGGACACTTAGCTAATCGACTTAATATCAACATTTCACATTGTTGACGGTCACTTAGCCAGTCAATATAACTAACCTTACACATTATCGACGATCACACAACTAATCGACATTATCATATTTCTCATAGTCGATGGTCATACAGCTAATCGACATTATCACATTTTTCACAGTCGATAGTCACACAGTCAATCGACATCATCATATTTTTCACAGTCGATAGTCACACAGCCAATCGACATCATCACATTTTTCACAGTTGATGGTCACACAACTAATCGACATCATTTCCAATCAACATAGTGACTCACCATTTACCATTCTCACAACAATATATATATACATCATTTCTTGTCACATTAAATGACTTGTATATTTCATATAGTAACACAATTCATATATTTAGGCATCATTCACATTTCATCACAAGTCTCAATATTAACATATCATACTTCTTACCACATTAATTGGCTTATACAAACCAAACATAGTCAAACAACAATATTTACATAAAAATCAATATATGTATAGGCATTATATTAATAATCACTTACCTCCAAGCTTTTAACTCCTTCAAGAAGAAAAGCTCCTCCTGTTGAGTAGGGTTTCCTCTATCTCTATCAACCCCTATATACAACCATCTATCAATCTCACATAGCTAACATAACACTTGCACTTAAATGCAATTAGGTGCAACTCCATGCTTAAGATTCAATGTATTCAAATAATTCACATAAAAGTTCAATGAAGATGAAAATAATACTAAAGCTAGCAACATGAGTCTACTAACATTTCAAATTAGAATTACTCAATTCGGACATGTATAAAATTATTTATGAATTTTTGATTAAAATCGGCCAAAACAGAGCCAATAGGTTAAACAGGAAAATGTCAAGCCCTTCCAGACAATCTTAATAGCAAATTCAGCTCAGGCTCAAAACACAAAAGTTGTAGAGGACTTTCTGAAGTTTCAAAAATATTTGAACTTACTCAATTTAGAGTTTTACAACTCTAGATATCACCATATAACCAACACGTAAGAAAATTCACAACCCAACTTATGTACTACTGTTGGCATGTTTGATGCATAAAGTTCATAATGCTCTTAAAAATCATAGACACATCCTATAATCACCAAATTCATACAAACTCTACATATATAGGTCTAATTTCATTCCCAACTAAAATCACATAATTAGCATATGTAGAGAATTAATTATAGATTCTTAAGTCCATTTGGGTAGAACAGGGCATTAGCATAAGTAATAAAATGTCTGGCCTTAGTCAACCCTCTTAACAGTAGATTCAATTTAAGTACAAAACATAAACATTTTAGAGGATTCTCTAAAGTTTTCATAGCCTCTAACTGCACTCAAATTAGAGTTCTATAGCCAAAGTTATGGTAAAAAAACTAGGATTGATGCAACATAAAAACAGAACATGAATTTCATAACATTCAAAAGCTAACTTAAATAATATAAATACAAGCATAGCTTACCAAAATGATGCTCCAATGACTAATAGATCTTCTAAAGCCCCCTAAAATTATTGCTAGATGAATAGATCAAGATCAATTCACCCAAAACCTTTTAAAATCCCTCTTTTTCTCTTCCTCTCTAAAATCTCTACACTCTACCACTCTACACAACTAAACACACACACACATATACTCATATATATATCCACCAATCAACAACTACCATTTTCCCCCTAAAGTCCTTTTCTCCATTAATATATAATTATCACAAATATTAATGATAAAGAATAATAATAAACCTTTAGATAATTATCAATAAATATTACCATAATATCCTATAAGCTCTTTAATGAAATAAGATAATTACACAATAACCCATAACTTTTTATTATGAGAAATTAGTCGAAACTTCCCTTACAATTTAGTCCTTCTCTACAACTCATGTACAATCCCAAACTAAAGTAAGTTCACTATCTATTATGTGCAATATTAAATACATGATAACAAAACGAATATTCTAAAAGGCGGGTGTTATATTTCTCCCCTCCTTACAGAAAATTTCGTCCCCAAAATTTAATAACTCCCCATCTTTCTAGAAAAAGATAAAGCTATTTCTACTTCCTTAGCCTCTTCTACTTCCCATGTTACTTCTTTAGGGCATGATGACTCCACTTCACTTTTACTATTGGAATCTCTTTATTACTCAACCACTTCACCTTTCGATCTAAAATTTCTATTGGTTCTACCTCATAAGTCAATCCTTCAGAAATCTCTATCTCAAGCTTCTATATCACGTGACTAGGATCCGATTTATACCGTCTTAACATAGACACATGGAATACATTATGAATAGGAAACAATTCCCTTAGCAAAGCCAATTTATATGACAATGTTCCATTCTTTTCCACAGTTTCATACCGTCCCATGTATTTCAGACTAAATTTTCCTTTCCTTTCAAATCTTAAAATTCCTTTCTTAGCCTTCTTAAAGCTATGTAAACTTTCCCATACTCAAATGAGGCTCAAAGCAACTCAGAAACACTTTAAAAACACACTTAACATTATCAATTCATTCACAATCAACTAATATATATATAGTCAAATATGTGCAGTTGCACTTCATCGTCTCTAACACTTACATTCATTAATTCCATACTAGACAAGTATAAAAAATAATCAATAAACAATTGAGTATATATCACATAACTTAAAATCTCAATACTATAATTAATATTTGCATTCATCTCAATAATAAGGATAGCATCTTGCAATAATTCACATAAATGCAAGAATGTATACATTCACGTTCCCATCACATTACTCAATATCCGACCAAAACCATTTTCATATATACCATCACCTCACACAAAGCCATATTTGGTATATTTCTTACATAATTCTTCACTTTTTCGCCTTCTTGTGAAACACAACACATCATGTACAACACAACTTAATACAATTGCATCACAATAGGTCATTATATTCACATTCCATCCATAATCACTAATTCATTCTCACGTTTATAACATTCATCATACACAAATATAATATTCACCATAATTCACAATCTAAAATTATAACACAATCATTTCACCCCAATTTTCCTCAAAATATAATAATATCACTCACCATATTCCATAGCATATCCAATCACACATCTTACTATATGCATATATAATAATTCATATCACTTGCTTAATTATCTAAAAAAGCACGTATTTACTATTAATTCATAATATATGAAAGAAGCTAATATATGCATCATATTAATAAAATACTTACTAAAATACTTCCCACCTCAACAAGTGAGAGTTCTTTTAGTTGTTTATGTCTTCCTTGCTCTTTATAGCTCCTACATATATAATACATCTCACTTACACTCTAATTTATCTATTTCAATCCATTATCTATCTACAATTTGATTTATTATAAAATCATGTGCACAAATTCTATAACAAGAATCTGAAATTTATGACATCTTTGTTACCTTGGCTCAATTCTTTCTGGGTGAAAATACATTTCAAACTTCTATAATTTCCCACAATTAATGTCTCCCAACTCTCTCAAATCTAATTAATAACAAAGAGCTCTAGATCCTAAGTCGAGGAATATAACACGAGAGTAATAGTATTTGCTTTATATTATCTTACATAGCTTCGTTAACAAATTTTAACACATTCCCCTCATAATTCCTTCTTAAGGAAAATAATTTCCTCCCTCTTAATTTATTTTTACTAAAATATTATAATCATAACTAATGTATTAATCACTCCCAATGACATAATTAGAAATTTATGATATCCATACCACATTCTAAATGTCGTCTCGACAAGAAAATATTTTGCTATCCAAAGTTACCAATATCTAAATTTTTAAATTTGTCCTTCCTCAGAATACTATAACATCTTTCCATTAATCAAACAAGTCCTCACTTCGTAATAATAAATAATTAGACTTCATTAAAATGTAGTTCAATAATTCATAATCAACACATAATTACTCCTTATAATTTTTGTTCTATATAAATGGAATTAATGCTCCCGTAGTATATTATTTAATTCGTCAATTTATCCTCTTTTACCTCTTTCAGTTCCCATAATACTATTCTCTATAAAGTAATCAATACTAATGCGATCCTAGTATAATCTAATTCTAAATCTACCTTCCAATACTGAAATAATTCCAATAGTTTATCTGGAATACATTAAAAAAAATTCTACAATTAATTAATAATCTAAATTCACCCATTTCTTCCGACTAATGAAGTGGCTTCTTGTTTATTTCAAATCACATATGATGTAATTGCAACCGGAATCAACAAACATGTACAGTTTCTTCTTCACCTCCCTATCCCTATTTTACTATACTCCCGAACATGTATAACTATCTCTTACATAATAAGTTCTAATATTATGATAGTTCTATACCTAATTTATTCTCAAAATAATACTAATCCTTCTTTCAACTCCATAACTATTAAATTCATACATTTCATATCAAGTAATAGTTCTAAGAAAAATCCTTATCACATTTTTTTTCATTTGTACCACTTGACTTAATTAGTTGAGATCTTCCATTACTTTTTATCAACGGACAATCTTTAACATATTGACTCAGTTCTCTACAATAATAACATATCCTTGGCTTAGGACTCTAGCACTTATCTGAATATTTCTTACCATTATTGTTGCAATTGCATCCTAGAAATATTGTACCACCCATAGATTTACCATCAACTTTTTATCTTTTAAATTCTCCAAATTATCTATTATTTATTTTTTTCATTAGTTAGCCGAACAAACGCTTACTATATCCTCTAAATTCACTTTGTTGACACCTAGATTCTTTTAGCTTCTAAAGCTCTCTCTCTTCCCCGATAACCCTTACAGTATATAATGCAATTTCTACTGAATCTCTGCAATTTAGTGGTTTTATTATCATTCTCTCTCTTAAATCTCTAAATTCAATCCTTTCTCAAGTCTCTTTTACTTTAACTCATCAATTGTTACCTTTTCAGAAACATACTTCGATAATCTCTCAAATTGCACCTCATAATTGGCCACAGGTGAATCATTTTGCCTTAATTCTAAGATTTTAATCTTCATTCTATCTATATATGCCTCTGAAATATATCTCTCTTTAAATGCTTTAAAAGAAAAGTCTATTCAAATCATGGTCATCAGTACATTTTTACTTCCAAGTATTGTCTTCCACCAGCTCCTAGAGCATCTTACTCAAATAATGACACTGTATAACTAATTCTCTTTACATTAGTATAATCAAGTTAATCGAGAATTCTTTTCGTATTCTATAATCATCCTTTGCTATGGTGGAATCACTAAGACTGTAAAAACCTTTACAACTTACTTTCTTATATATTTATAGTTCTCATTAACAGTGCTATCTACTTACTTTTGACTCATTATTCTCATCTTTTAATTAATTCACTAATATACAAGAACATACATCTTATGAAGGGGTTATAAATAGAAATTTTTCAAGCTCATATAAAGCATGCACATGTATTTATCTAAAATTTGACTCTAATGACTCATTTGGCTGATATGTTGAGCTTAGTGTCCTTCCATCCTGACATATGCAATGCATATCAATTATATGTCATCTATGACTTATGCATGATATACCATGAATGCAATATATTCTCATATTCTGAACAAATCTAATCCCCGCTCTGATGCCACTTAATGTAGTACCCTTAAAGTACCACAAACACATGTCCACAATAATACATTAACACGTGAATAAGAAAATTTTCTCAATTATATCATAATTATATCAAAGCTTGTACAATGTACACAGCCTACTATTATACATGACATTAGACATTCATACTAAACATACGCAATGCTATACAGATGTCAAATGTTATATGAGGATGAGATTGTTGACACTAAACTTGCTTCGAACCCACCTGAGCTCTCTAACAAGGCACACTTCAAATTCTTTCAAACTATATCCTGAAAAGTACAATTTACAAAGGAATGAGCTTGCAACTCAATAAGCAATTATTAATATAATACTACATGTAATACTTCTCAAGAACTAATTAAGAAAAATATATAAATAATTTGGTACACCTCAAAACTATAAGAAATTCCAGTAACAAGCTGCACACGGCAGTGCTTGAGGCTTGAATTCTTCCTCTGGACACACACGGCCGTGCTAAAATGGCAAATAGCCGTGCCTAAATGTGACATTATCCTTGCTGAATATGCACGGCCGTGCCTGAATCTGGTATTTTTCTCAAAGAATGCACATGGCCGTCTGAGGTCCTGAATTCAAATATCTGCATATGCACAGCTGTATATTAAAACTATATGGCCATGTCTAACAACCTGCACAACATCTAAAACACCTCAAAAGATATCCAAACACCAAAACTCAATTGTTGGTGCAACATATATGATAAATCATAATATTCCATTAAATCCTCAACCATGTCATTAAACAATATCACTATTTGTAACCTAACATTTGATAATCCATACATATGCATACATATATAAATAAATATCAATACATAACCCTGATCCTTACATTTTAAAACATTTCATTTAGTCTTATCGATGGATACTTATCCAATCGACTTAATATTAACATTTCACATTGTTAACGGTCACTTAGTTAGTCAACATAACCAACCTTACACATTGTCAACGGTCACACAGTCAATCGATATAATCATATTTTTCATAGTCGATGGTCACACAGCCAATCAACATCATCATATTTTTTACAGTCGATTGTCACATAGCCAATCAACATTATCATATTTTTCACAGTCGATGGTCATACAACCAATCGACATCATTTTCAATCAACATAGTGACTCACCATTCACCATTCTCACAATAATATATATATACATCATTTCTTCTCATATTAAATGACTTGCATATTTCATATAGTAACACAATTCATATATTTAGGCATCATTCATATTCCATCACAAGTCTCAATATTAACATATCACACTTCTTACCACATCAATTGGCTTATACAAACCAAACATAGTCAAACAATAATATTTACATAAAAATCAATATATGTATAGGCATTATATTAATAGTCACTTACCTCCAAGCTTTCAACTCCTTCAAGAAGAAAAGCTCCTCCTATTGAGTGGGTCTCCTCTATCTCTATCAACTCCTATATGTAACCATCTATCAATCTCAAATAGCTAACATAACACTTGCACTCAAATGCAATTAGGTGCAACTCCATGTTCAAGATTCAATGTATTCAAATAATTCACACATAAGCCAATGACCATGAAAATAATACTGAAGCTAATAATATGAGTCTACTAACAATTACAATTAGAATTACTCAATTCAGACATGTATAAAATCATTTATGAATTTTTGATAAAAATCAGCCAAAATAGAGCCAACAGGTTGAACAAGAAAATGTCAAGCCCTTCCAGAGAACCTTAATAGCAAATTCAGCTCAGGCTCAAAATATAAAAGTTGTAGGAGACTCTCTGAAGTTTTCAAAAAATCTAACTTTACTTAATTTTAAGTTCTACAACTCTAGATATCATCATATAACCAACACACAAGAAAATTCACAACCCAACCTATATACTACTACTGGCATGTTTGATTGATATGGTTCATGATGCTCTTAAAAATCATAGACATATTATATAATCACCAAATTCATATAAACCCTATATATATGGGTCGAATTTCATTCCCAACTAAAATAACATAATTAGCATATGTAGAGAATTAATTATGGATTTTTAAGTCCATTCGGATAGAACAGGGCATTAGCCTTATTCGAACCTCTTAACAATAGATTCAGTTTAAGTACAAAATATAAAAATTTTAGAGGATTCTTTGAAGTTTTCATAGCTTTAAATCATAGATTTAAATCATACTTAAATCAAAGCTCTGTAGCCAAAGTTATGGTAAAAACACTAGGGCTTATGCAACATAAAAACAGAACACGGATTTTACAACATTCAAAACCTAACTTAAATAACATAAATACAAGCATAGCTTACCAAAATAATGCTCCAATGACTAATAGATCTTCTAAAGCTCCCCAAAATTATTACTAGATAAGTAGAACAAGATCAATTCACCCAAAACCTCTTAAAATCCCTCTTCTTCTCTTCCTTTCCAAAATCTCTACACTCTACACAACCAAATACACACATATATACTCATACATATATCCACCAATCAACAAATACCATTTCCCCCCCAAAGTCCCTTTCTCCATTAATATATAATTATTTCAAATATTAATGATAAAGAATAACAATAATCCATTAGATAATTATCAATAAACTCCTTAATAAAATGAAATAATTACACAATAACCCATAACTTTTTATTGTGGCAAATTAGTCCAAACTTCCCTTACAATTTAGTCCTTCTCTACAACTCATGCATAATCCCAAACTAAAATAAGTTCACTATCTATTATATGCAATATTAAATACATAAGGACAAAATGGGTATTCCAAAAGGCGGGTGTTACACTTAGTTTGCAGGGGAGGCATCTCAGTGCTAAGGCGGCGCCTTAATATTAAAGAGGCACCTATGCGGCAAATCTCTGTGACTAAATGGACTTAAATGCAAACTTATGCAAGCTAACCTCATCCAGAAGTATGTGTACACACATATAAACACCTAAATCACTACAATTAACCCAAAATGAGTTAAATAGTAACTATTTTGTCAAAGGTATGTGTGATTGAATTATAGATATATGTAATTATGTATTTGAGTATAATAAATGAACTTAGAGTGAGTGTGGACCCTTTACTTCTCAAAATAAAGGGTAGTTGCAAATTTAATACTTAAGCTTGATAATAAAATACAAATGATATTAAATCTTAACCAACTTAAATGTTGTGACGTTGAAGATTATAAGTTTGTTCAATCATAAAGTATGATAATATTCAATAAAATTTTAAGTCTCTGATATAGAGACTAAATTCATGTTAGATGATAAATCAAACTGAGAAAATATTAAAATAAATATATGATATAAAAATCAAAGTAAATGGCATGTTCTAAATGTAAATGGAAACGAAGACTATAAGATTGAGAATGCAATTTTACGATGTTAAGTGAATGTGTGTGTGTGTGTCTATATATATATATATTAGTGTAGATGTACCCTAGGGCCATTCTTATATGTAGACATTGTACTTTTATCCCTATGGCTATAAAATATTCATTTGAATTAAGTGTTAAGTTTATTTGAATATTTACCCTTAGTATTATGTTGAATGAGTTTATTATCAAGAGTTGATAATATGAGTGACAAACTCATTTGGTACATATACTATAAATGTTCATAGTTGTTAGATTAATTTAAGGGCAGTATTAATCCCTAGACTATCACCTCTGTCTATTTTTCTTGATCGATATATGATATCAATAATGGAAGGTAGTGAGTCTCACGCTACTTGATATGAGAAATCAGAATAGACATGTGGATACTCATGTGATGGATGGATCGTGTAACACCCGCCCTCTAGTATACGTATTCATGAAGTAATTAGTATATATTAGATAATGGATTATATTTGAGTAAAAATTATAGAAATGACTAAATTGTAAGGTAATTAGGGACTTGATTGAAACAGATATAAGTTTAAGGAGTAGTTAGGAAGAAGAGCATTTCATTAAGGACCAAAGTGGATATTTGGCAATAAAATATCATAAATTTTGCCTTTATCTTTTTCTTCCTAAACGTGACTTTCATTCTTTGCATGAGGAGGGAATTTTACCTAAATTTCTTTCTTAAGGAAGCTAGGGATTTGGTGAGAGAGAGAGTTGATTTGGCTAACGAATTTGAAGTCTAGGCTGGAATTAACAACTTCCTAAGTTCAAGAACATCATTCGGTAAGTTTTTGGTGTTTTTGTTTGAGTTGGGATAGGATTTTTGGTAATGGAATTCATGTTCTGTTTTTGCTGATTTTTAAGCTTATGACTTTTGACCATATCTATAGCTATAGAGCTCTGATTAATGCGTTCTTAGGCTCCCTGGAAACTTCAGAGAGTCCTTTACAAGTTTTGTGCTTTGAGTTTTGCTTGAATTCGTCGTTTGAAGGGACAAATAGGGATGAACATTTTATTACTTAGGAGGTACTCTATTTTGGGCTGAATAGATTCTAAAATCCATAATTAATGCCACACTTGTCCAAATTGAATGATTCTAATTGAAATTTATTATAGACACATAACCCTAGCTTTGGTAGTAATTTGGAGGTTATTGGATTTGTATGTGTGTCTCTAGGTTTTGTGGAACTTTGGATAATTATTTACACTTTATGATATTATGGTGAATTGCAATGTTGTTTGTGAGATTGATGTATGAATTATGTGTAGGGATTGATAAAGGGAAGGAAAGCACTTCTCATAATTAAACGAAAGGCTCTTTTTGAAAAGGAAGTAACTAGAGATAAGTAACTATTAATACATGTTATGTATATATATGCTTAGCCCATATGTTTAATAAGATGTATTCCTATATTAGAATTTAATGAATATTTGATTAGTGAAATGATGTGGAATGAGTTTCACCCTTTGTGTATTAGAAATGTAATGAGAAAAAGGGTAAAAGATGATATATGTGTGTGGTATAGTGAACACCTTATTTACAAAGGTTGAATATTATAAATATGAGCTTTGATTTAATATTAGTGAATGGCTATTATATTGGCTTATTGAGATGCAATAGAATGAATATGTGTTGTAATATATTAGTTGTGTTATATTTCACTTGAAGGTGAAATATATAAGGATTGGTTGTCAAATAATGATGTTGGCAAATGAGAACATAGATGTATTATTGGTATACTTCTGGTATATGAGCGGTATATTTTCTGTTTATAATTGTGTATGTTGAATGCTATGAATGTGAGCATGGATGTAATGTGTTATGAACATGTCGATTGGCTAAGTGACCGTTGACTATGTTAAATATGATTAAGTCGATTGGCTAAGTGACCGTCGACATTATAAATTATTGAGTATGTTGATTGGCTAAGTGACCATCAACATACTTGAATTGTGATTAAGTCAATAGGCTAAGTGACCGTCGATAGTTTGAATTGTTAAGTATATTGATTGGCTAAGTCACCGTCAACATACTTGAATTGTGATTAAGTTGATTGGCTAAGTGACCATCGACAGTGTGAATTGTTGAGTATATTGATTAGCTAAGTGACCGTCAACATATTTGAATTGTGATTAAGTTGATTGGCTAAGTGACCGTCGATAGTGTGAATTGTTGAGTATATTGATTGGCTAAGTGACCGTCGACAGTGTGAATTGTTGAGTATATTGATTGGCTAAGTGACAGTCAACATACTTGAATTGTGATGACATTGATTGGCTAAGTGACCGTCGACAGTATAAATTATTGATTATATTATTTGGATAAGTGACCGTCAACATATGTGAATTATTGAGTATGTTTCACAAGAAGGTGAAACAAGTGAGGAATTGATGATTGTGAGAAATAAGCCAAAATGTGGCAATGTATGAGTGAGTTGTTTAATTATGAGTTGATGAATGAATGATGCATTGTAATCTTATGAATGATTGTGAATTATATGTTGATGATTGAATTAATGATGTTTAGTGGGTGTAGGAAGTGTTTTTAAGTTTGAATATAGTTATATACTAGTATGGAATGGAGTGCTAGGTGTTTGAGTGGCTTGAATTGAAATATATTCATGTGCTTTGACATCATAACCCACTTCAAGGGCATTTTAGTCAATTCATATAAATTAATTAAGTACATATGTCCATAAAAGTTATATCCCTCTGAATTAGCTTTCCGTAGCTTTTTGAATCACTCAAATCTGAGTTTGGTAAAGCAAGTTATGGCCGAAAGAGTGCAGCGTGGTCCAAAGAGTCGAGCCAGGCGAGCCTCTACACGTTCTCTATAAGTTTTAAGTTTTAAGATTTGCTAGAATCTATTTTTAAGATTCTCTAATAGAGCTTGACATTTTAGTACTCACTTATACTTTTGTCATTTGGACTCCCATATGCACTCGATGTAGTGCCAATGGTAATGGAACCTTATGGTGATTGAATATAGACTTGATAGAGGATTAAAAGACTATATTATAATCATTAAAATGTGTCTTATATATATGATTGTATGCTTCATTAAATTAATTCCTATATGATTAGTATATATGTACAATGATGTTAGTAGTTACTTATTGAGTTACAAGCTCACCTCTTTGCTGTTGAAACTTTTCAAAAATTGAGTAGACAAAGGGCTTAAAGCTTGCATTAGAGTCATAGGTGGGCTGAAGTGAGCTATGGTGTACCCAACCTTCATCCTGCATATCATAAGGCATTGTGTGTGTCGGATAGTTTTTGTAGTATGTGTGTATCAATTAGACAAGCATGTATATAGTGCTTGGCATGTGTGTAGATTATAAGTTGTATGTATATATATATGTATGAGTATCTTTTATGGAAGAAATTTTATTATGCTTAATGTAAGATGCTTGATTGCCACGTGTGCATGTTTGATTGTGCCACGTGTATGATTATGTTTAGGGGCGTCACATTTAGTGGTATCAGAGCGGGAATTAGATTTTCTTGGGACATGAGAACATGTTGCATTCATGGCATATCTTGCATAAGTCATAGATGACATATAATTGATATGCATTGCATATGACAGGATGGAAGGACACCAAGCTTAAACCATTGGCCAAATGAGTTGTCAAAGTCAAATTTTAGACAAATACTTGTTTATGCTTTTTATGAGCTTAAATAATTTTATGTCTATTTATATCCCCTCCAGAAGATGTATGTTTTTGTATATTAGTGAATGGACTAATTGATGAGAATAATGAGTCAAAAGCTAGTGATATGAAAAGATATGAAGAGAAAGTACAAAGCTTTTTATAGGTATTATGATTTCGCCATAGAAGAGGAATGGTTATAAGGTGCACAAAGAATTCTAGATTGAGTTAATAAGTACTGATGAAATGAGAATTAGTTAGGCAGTGTCATCATTTGAGTAAGATATGTAATGAGATATAAAATAAAAATATGGATTACATGAGTTGTGCCTTTAGAAATAATTAATGGCATATTATATTGATGTGAAGACTAATGTGAATGCATTGTGATTTTGGCAATGCTCTTGTATTACTAATAATAGTATATTGGGGATGCTCAGTTAAATGTAATTGTAGTGTTGTGGATAGCTGAGCCTTAATTGAGATTATTATAGAAGTGTAGTTGTTTATTTGCAAGATTGGCCCTACTTTAGTAAGGAGATGTCTATATTTTAGGGGAGGTTCTGCCAAATTTTTGGTAGATTTTTCATAAATTGAGATTTTGTCATGAGGTTGTTATGATAAAAGCTTTATGTGTAAAGGATGAAATATGATTTATAGGTTGAGATATGACATGTTGATGATAGTATAGGTATAATATAAGTGGAATGCTAATTAAACACCCTGTGAGGTTAATGCATGTATTATGAAATAGTAAATATAGAAAAAAAAACATATCGCAGAGAATATAGAAGACTTAAAAGTAAAAAAAAAGGCATTAATAAATTTATGAGCAGTGCATTAGTTTCAATAGATATATATAATAGTTGTGATAGAATCCATCCGAAAAAATTTTGAGGTCTTAGATTTGATGTCTACTACTAGTGTGGTAAGTGGAGCATTTCTTTAGAGTTGTTCATTGAAGAAAACTATTGAAAGATCTTAGCTGATTAAACAAAGCGGTATAAGAAAGGAAATATTCCAAATCAGTAGTAAACTAAGTGGAAGCTAAGAGAGTAAGGAAAAAGGAATTGGTGTTGCAACACAAATTATATTTGATGATCATTTATATGGGTATACATTATATATATATAGCATATTTGCAGTATGTTTTCAGGACGTAGATGGATTGATTTGAAGTGGTTGTTAATTAGAAAGCTCAGGTGGGTCAGAGGCAAGCCTGGTGTGGATACTCTCATTCTCATTAAAACATGTCTTAGCATTTTGACATCATATAATAAAGTCATCAGTATACTTTTAAGTATATGTATGTACATATCGAATATGAAAAATTTTCTTATGCCACGTGTTGGTATTATATTATGAACACATGTATATGGTACCTTAAAGGGTGCTACCAAGGATAGGTAATATTGTTAATTGAATACTTGTTATAAATTCATATTGATAACGAATAAAATGTATGAATTATAATTGTTATCACTTGTGGGTGATTGAGAATGAAAGATGAATATGTTGGATGAATTAAGAATATTGAGTTATGTTTGGTAATGTGATAATATTATGGTATATTATATGCGCTTAAATTTGGCATACTAAAATGAAGTTGATATATATAATGGTATTGATTTGTGGTTATATATGTGGTTGTATTATAAACTCGAGTTGATCCATTGAGTATAATGATACTATAATGTGAGTAAATGTGGATGTGATGATATCGATTGGCTTTGTGACCATCGATTATGAGAAATATGATATCGATTGGCTTTATGACCATCGATCATATTAAATATAAAATGATACCATATTGATAATATTAAGTGATGTGGGATGTGAAATTTCAAATAGAAGTATAATTGGGGAATATGGAAAGTGTTAAGTGTAAGTAATTATTAATTTAATGCTTTTGTATATTGATTCTCTTGTAACTATAGTTATATGACTATGTTGGTTGGTGTATGCCAGATATTGTGGCAAAGAATGATATATTGATATGTTGATTGTGAGACTATTGAAATGAAAATGTGATGTGGTGAATTGTGAATGATACCGCATACGTTGAATGGTACAATCCACTTAATGTGGTATGAATAAACATGTGTTGTTGCATTGTGTATATGTATAAATAGTAAATGTTGATTTAATGTGCGAGAATGAGTTTGTTATATGATGATGTTCATTTGCACACACCCATATGCGTGTGTTAGTCTATTGTTGATACCATTGAATGGTTAAATGGTTATAGAGTGGTTAGAATGTATTTGAATGCATTATCAGGTTGAAGACACGGTTTATTTGTGGTTAAGACATAGGCGTGTTTTATGTTGCAATTTGTAGATAGTGAGGAGTACGGGCTAGAAACGGGCATGTTCATAGCCATGTTTAAATGTGTATTTTAGGCACTCTGATATACGGGCAAAGACATAGGAGTGTCTATAATCATGTATGTATGTTGGATTTTGAATAGTGAGATTCAGGCGTGTGAAGCTTGGAAAAACATTTTGGCTGCGAGCAGACATTGGCACTCTCCAGTTTGGTCTAAACCATAATGATTATATAAATTTGTTCTCAGTTGAATTAATTATATTTTATTAATTAGTTCTTGAGAAGTATTATATGTTAGAGTGTATTAATAATTGCTTATCGATTATAATTATATTCTTCCAGTATGGAATTGAGGATTAAGGGTGTTAGAAACGATGAAATGCAACTGCACAAATTTGGCTATATATAAGCCTCTATATATGAAATGATTGTCTATACTAAATGTATCATAAAGGGGTGAATATTTAAATATTAAATGATATAGGGACATAGATATACTTTGAGCTTGTGTTAGTGAATGAGAAATAGTAAAGGAAAGAGCTATTGAGACTATGAAAGTATGTATATAAATGTTGAAACTTGTGATTGATTGAGTATCATATATATGTCTTTGAAGAGTCTCTGAGTTGCTTTGAACCTCATTTGAGTATGGGAAAGTTTGCATAGCCTTGAAAGCTAAGAAGGGAATTTTAGAATTTAAAAGAAAAGGAAAATTTAGTCCGAAAAATGTGAGACAGTATGAAACTGTGGGAAAGAGTGGAATATGTTCATATAATTGCTAAGGGAATTATTTCCTATTTATGATGTATTTCACGTGTCTATGTTAAGACGGTATAAATCGGATCCTAGTCACGTGATGCAGGAACTTGAGATAGAGATTTTCGAAGGATTGACTTATGAAGTATAACCAATAGGAATTTTAGATCGAAAATGAAGTGGTTGAGGAATAAAAAGATTCCAATAGTAAAAGTGAAGGGGAGTCATCATGTCTAAAGCATCTTAGGAAGTAAAAGAGCTAATGAAGTAGAAATTACCCATATCTTTTCTTGAAAGATGGGAGTTATTAAATTTCGGGGATGAAATTTTCTTTAAGAAGGGGAGAATTGTAACACCCTCCCTCTAGTATACGTATTCATGAAGTAATTATTGCCTTTAGTATATATTAGATAATGGATTATATTTGAGTTTGAGATTGGGTAGAAATTGTAGAAAGGACTAAATTGTAAGGTAATTGGGGACTTGATTGAAACAGATATAA
>CATIWO010083776.1:0-16680 GCA_949673435.1 Macaranga tanarius | reverse complement strand
TGAGAGAGAGTTATGCCATTTATGTATGTGAATTTATATTTATTCAAGAGGCATGCGTGAATGTGCATGGCATGAAATTCTACCATTGAAAGAATTTTTAATTCTTTCCAAGTAGACACGTGTTTGGGTGATGTTGAGGCCACGTGTAGCGGGTCTCACAATCTGCCTGCATTAAATCCCCTATACTTAGAGGTTTCCTATCTTGGAGACCACTTATAAACACATAATTGAATCTATAACTATGAAATGAGAAAACTTAGAGAACACAACACATAAACTAAAACAAGACATGAAACAAAAACCACAACAACAACAACCACATACAAAATAAACACAACAACAACAATAAACAAAAACAACACAAAACAACAACAACAACAAAATAAGGAAGACATGATTACTACATGAGCATCAGAGTTTCGTGTGTGAACCGGTCTCTTGCAGCCTATGGCCTGCTTCCATGGTCAGATTTGTGCTTTAAATCCAGCTGCACAAAATCGGAGTAACTAAGTGTACTGCTGCCTCTAGAAGGGACCAAACTGTGGTTGTGAAAATCCATGGTTCTGGACCCCGAGGTTGAAGATCACAGCAAAAAATAGTGGAATATCACAGCAACAAAACAACAACTAACATAAAAGAAAAATGCTATATAGAATATAAAATACAAGAAAGATTGATTTAGATAAATAAAACACTAGAAAAGAAAAAATTATTTTTTTGGCCAAAATGGCCAAAAAACATCAAAAAAACCGGGAGCTACACAAAGGAGGAGACGGTGAATAGTAGCTGTCAAAGAGCTGTCGAAACTATCAAAGAACTATATAATACCAAGAATGATTTGAATATACAATTCATCACATTCACATACTTGTGTTCATAGAATTAATGATTCTTAATCATATTCACTTATAATGTTAAAGTTGTACAAAGTTATGTTGAGAATACACACTCCATATAAAGTGCAGTATATGATATATTCAGTTAGTAATTGTATGAGTTATATTTAATCCACAGTAAAATCTTGTGGAGTTGTGGTGGATTAAGTGTTATTTTATATTTTTGCAATTTCTGCTATTTTTTTTTTTTTATCAAAGCAATTTCCACTATTTGTTCAAAAAGAAAAAAGTAATTTGAGTTTTTCTCAATCTTTATTAAAAAAAAGTGCTGCCTAACAGAAGCTTTCGTAGCTCAGTTGGTTAGAGCACCCGTTTAGTAAGCGGGAGGTCTTGAGTTCGACTCTCAACGAAAGCATTCACTTTTGGCCCATCTCATTCAAAGTCAAGAAACGACGTCGTGTGCAAGCTTAGAAAACACTAAACGACGTCGTCTTTCGAACACTCAAAAAAGGACGCCGTTGAGGTCGAAACGCCCGCACCACTCTACAACCTTCTCATCTCGCCTCCTGTGCAAGCTTAGAAAACACTAAACGACGTCATCTTTCGAACACTGAAGAAACGACGCCGTTGAGGTCGAAACTCCCACACCATTCTACAACCTTCTTCTTCTTGCCTCTTCTGCAAGCTTCAGAAAACACTTCTCCTCAGAAGAGCCGTGGAATCGTGTAGCCGGAAGTGAAAAATGGCCTCAAGGAGGCTCACGAAATCAGCTTTTTCAGCCATAAAGTTATCATCCAAAAGATTATCATCATCACCGTCGATACTACTGTCCCGTGCTTGCGCAATCTCTTCTTCTGCTCACTCTCTGTTTGGTAATTCTGCCAATGCTCAACTTCTTAACACAGTTTCAGCCAACGACAATGTCGTTTTCGCTAACCTGTCGCCAGCCGCCTTCACTCGCGCCTTTCACTCTTCCTCTCCACGTTTCTCCGTGGCATCCAGCTCCTCTCAAGTAAATTTTATTAAACTAGCTTCTTCTTTTCTTTAATTTCAGCTAATTTTGTGTTGTATTTTGTTTTAATTCAATCGCTAACTTTTTATTTAACCTAATTTTGTTTGGTAACATCATAATTATTATATGCAGGCTAATCCATCGGAGTTCACGGAGATGGCGTGGGAGGGAATTGTTGGTGCTGTTGATGCAGCACGTGCTAGCAAACAACAAGTGGTGGAAACTGAGCATTTAATGAAAGCTCTTTTGGAGCAAAAAGATGGATTAGCTAGGAGAATTTTCACTAAAGCTGGGGTTGATAACTCCACTGTTTTGCAGGCTGTAGATAACTTTATTTCCCAGCAACCAAAGGTGCTTACCCTATAGATGCGTGAATGCTTAAATATGAATGTAGATGTATGCATAAGCTTTTATGTTCTTCCTGCAGGTGACGGGTGACATCAGTGGCCCTGTAATGGGTTCATATCTTGGTGCCTTGTTGGAAAATGCCCGTAAGAATAAAAAAGAAATGGGGGATGATTTTGTTTCAGTGGAGCATTTTGTTCTGGCATTTCCCTCCGATAAGAGGTTTGGGCAGCAGTTACTGAAGAGCCTTCAGCTCACTGAGAAGGATTTAAAGGATGCCACTCAAGCTGTTCGTGGGAGCCAGAGAGTTATTGATCAAAGTATGAATTTGATACTGCCTTTTCTGCTTAAAACATTATGTTGCTTTTGTGACTATAATATTTATGACAAATAACTAATTGCGTCTGAGAGAAAAATAGTAGAAGCTGATGAAAGAGTAAAAATATAGTTTGTGCTTTTGTGTTAAAATTGATATGTTAGGCTCCTTGAGAACGTTTCTTGCCTTTCAGCTATGCAAGATATGGCCATGTAAAATTTTACATCCTTGTCTGATCCAGGGTTATACACTTATACTGCCACTTCCTCACCTTATTAATGATTTAACTATGGCAACAAATTTTAATTAGTATGCACTGATCTGATTCTTCTCTTCTGCCAATGTACACAGATCCTGAAGGTAAATATGAGGCATTGGAAAAATACGGAAATGACTTAACTGAACTTGCTAGGCGTGGCAAACTTGATCCTGTTATAGGTCGTGATGACGAAATTCGACGTTGTATTCAGATTTTATCTAGAAGAACTAAAAACAATCCTGTTATTATTGGTGAGCCTGGTGTTGGAAAAACTGCAATTGCTGAGGGGTATGTCTACTGTTGAGGAGTTTAAATTGCATCCTAACTTTTGAAAAGTGCAAAGATATTTTTGGATATACTAGACTTATGCAAAAGACTCTGCTAGGTGCTTGGTGCTTTTAAATAAAAGGGTCTGGGTCTTTTTTCAGGAAAGAATTATATTTATTCGTTATTAATATTTGTAGAGTCAAAAGAATGCAGAGTAAAAACAAAGTTCCAGGCAATAGAATTCCTTTTTAAATGGATATAAAAATGTACAGTGTACATAAACAAGTATGTATATGTATACATTTCTCATAAAGATATGAAACTAGATTTTTAGTCTTAGATATATGAAAGAGAGTAACAGAAGAAAAGTGAAAATATACGTAAACAGGTATGCATGCATGAGCATCACTGAAAGTTATGATTAGCCTTGGGAAATATTCAGGGTCTGGAATGAGCTTGGTTCCTGCATGTGAGAAAATTCAGTTTCCTCAAAACTGTCTGGAAACCCAATTGAAACTTAAAATGCATGCTGATTTCAGTAAGGTGGGGTAGATCTCTCCTTAGCTAAAACGGTTATATTTGCCACTTACGCATTTCAGTCCATTTCTTTTATCTTTTTATTTTTCTGTATTTTATCTTGCTGAAAAATTGAAAGTAATTTATAGAATGGAAAAGAAAGTTGCTCATTTGTCCAGTTATAACCAGATATAGATAATCAGTTGTCAAGAATCTGATATCTGTCTTTCTGAATTCCAACTCTGTTCAATTGGCATTCAGAAGGTTCCTTATCATAATTTGATGATTGCACCTGCAGCTCTTCATGAACTTAACGTGCTGAATTTTTCTGAATTTCAGGATTGTCAAGATACCTTTCTTTATTTTTTTAAAAATAAAAATTGTGTATTTTATTGTAGATTGGCCCAAAGGATTGTGCGCGGTGATGTGCCAGAACCATTGTTGAACCGGAAGGTTGTAATTTATTTTTGCATTTTTCCCTTAACTATGCACTTATCTTGTGGGAAAGAGAATTGTTTGTCATGATTCTGAGATAAATAATCATGCATGTTGGACTGAACACAGAGCATTTTTTCTATTGTGGATTTATTTACATTTCCCAGTGATCTCGAAAAAGGATATTTGACACATTTGTAGTCGAACTATGGTCTTTTTATGTGGAATTAGGGTGATAATTGCCATTAATGTCTTTTTATTGATTTGCCTAAATATTTTTTATAAACTTTTCTCCTGTCATGTTTCAATTTTGCATTTGAAATTTACAAATTTTTCCCGGGTCTGCAGCTAATTTCCTTAGACATGGGTTCATTGGTTGCTGGAGCCAAGTATCGTGGAGATTTTGAGGAAAGGCTAAAAGCTGTACTAAAGGAAGTTACTGCTTCAAATGGGCAAATCATATTATTCATTGATGAGATTCATACAGTTGTTGGGGCAGGGGCGACAAGTGGAGCAATGGATGCTGGGAACTTGCTGAAACCGATGCTTGGGCGTGGTGAGCTCCGATGTATAGGAGCAACTACATTGAATGAGTATAGAAAATACATTGAGAAGGATCCAGCACTTGAGCGCAGATTTCAACAAGTTTTTTGTGATCAACCATCTGTTGAAGATACAATATCCATTCTTCGTGGATTGCGTGAGCGCTACGAGCTACATCACGGCGTTACAATATCAGATAGTGCCCTTGTTTCTGCAGCAATTCTTGCAGACAGATACATCACTGAGCGATTTTTGCCAGATAAAGGTAATATATATATATATATATATATATATATATATATATATATAACACTAGTTCTCAACGTTGCACCTTGTAGGCAATATGAGGTATGTGCTATTAGGGATCTGTTTTACGTATAGAAGAAACCAAATATTTAGGCGGTTCTGCCCTTCAGCATTTTGAGGTGGCTGTTCCGAGGACCTAAATTTTGCTTCTACATGGCTGCAATCCTTGAATTTTTACCAGTGTCTTTATGCATTATAATGGACAGTAAATTGGAAATTAATTGAAACTGAGCAGCCAAAAAGTTTCACTTTTTGATAATAAAAAAAGGATAACCTATCATCTTTCTATAGGTGGGTCTGTAATCTGATGTTCAATCTACTTGTCATATTTCTTTTTTTTTCCATCACATGCTGACTCTGTGCTCCCTTTTAGAATTGCTTGGCTGTTTTCAGTATGTTAGAAAAATGAGTTCTTAACTATTTTATCTCCAAATGAATTGAAAAAGGGAAGGAGGCACTTAGGAACAAGAAAAACTAACCCTGTCCTTTTTCACAGATTTTGAATATTTCATAAAATTGACAACTGAAAAAATGTCTCCTGTCAATGTTTGATTCTACTTTGTTCTGATTTCTGCTTCGAAGTTTCCAACTAGCTTTTCCTTTTCAGCTATTGATTTAGTTGATGAGGCTGCTGCAAAGCTGAAAATGGAGATCACTTCTAAGCCTACAGAATTGGATGAGATAGATAGGGCTGTTTTAAAGCTAGAAATGGAAAAGTTATCTCTGAAAAATGACACAGATAAAGCATCCAAAGAGAGGCTGAGCAAGCTTGAACATGATTTGACTGAACTTAAACAAAAGCAAAAGGAACTAAATGAACAGTGGGATCATGAGAAGGCCCTCATGTCTCGGATACGATCTATCAAAGAAGAGGTAACATTTTGTTTTATTGAAGTGTATTAATATTGATTTGGCCTCAAAGAAGAGGTAACATCTTGTTTTATTGAAGTGTATTAATGTTGATTTGGCCTCATATATTCTCTGCATATTGTTGATGAATTTGTTTTATTTGCTTGTAGATTGATAGAGTCAACTTGGAGATGGAAGCAGCTGAGCGTGATTATGACCTGAATCGTGCTGCTGAGCTCAAATATGGAACTCTGATATCCCTTCAGCGCCAGTTAGAAGAGGCTGAGAAAAATCTTGCTGAATTTCAGAAGTCTGGAAAATCTTTGCTTCGAGAAGAGGTTACTGATTTTGATATTGCCGAGATTGTAAGCAAGTGGACTGGCATACCTGTGTCAAACCTTCAACAATCAGAGAGGGAGAAGCTAGTCTTTTTGGAAGAGGTGCTCCACAGGAGGGTAGTTGGTCAAGATATGGCAGTAAAATCAGTTGCTGATGCAATTCGGCGCTCCAGGGCAGGATTGTCAGACCCAAATCGACCAATAGCTAGCTTCATGTTCATGGGACCTACTGGTGTAGGCAAAACTGAGCTTGCAAAAACTTTAGCTGGTTACCTCTTCAATACAGAAAATGCTATGGTAAGGATAGATATGAGTGAATATATGGAAAAGCATGCTGTTTCACGCTTGGTTGGGGCCCCTCCAGGTTATGTTGGATATGAAGAAGGAGGGCAGCTGACTGAAGTGGTTCGCCGAAGACCATATTCTGTAGTATTGTTTGATGAAATTGAGAAAGCGCATCATGATGTCTTCAATATTCTGTTGCAATTGTTGGATGATGGAAGGATAACTGACTCTCAAGGGAGAACTGTTAGTTTTACCAACTGTGTTATTATTATGACTTCAAACATTGGTTCCCATCTTATACTCGAAACTCTTCGTAATACAGAAGACACGAAGGAAGTTATATATGATATCATGAAAAGGCAAGTTGTTGAGCTTGCTAGACAAACTTTCCGCCCAGAATTCATGAATCGGATTGATGAATATATTGTTTTCCAGCCTTTGGACTCCAAACAAATTAGTAAAATCGTTGAGATACAGGTAATTACCTTCCCTTGGAATTTTTTTTTTTTTTTTTTAAATTTGGTTTTGCAATTAGTTTTGCGTTTTCTTGCTATGGCCTATGCTGAGGGTGATGCATCCCCGACAACACTCTGGGTTTCTGTTCAATAGAGACACATTGTCGAGTTGAATTAAATAGTGTTCTTCCAACTTTTCTGATGTTGCCACTTGCCAATATTTGTTCCATCTAAGAAATAGAGGGGATGGGAGGGATGCGGCTCTGATCACTCTCTCAGGTGTTATCAGGGTAGATCTTATCCCTCGTAGTGATGACTTGATGAGGTCTAAGATCTCAAATTACCAGTAAACCAAACCTTTTCCATGCCGAGTCTCTTTTATCTGTTTCCTCACATTCAATTACATTCTAGCACAATTAGATGATTAACAATTTATTTTCCAGTTTATTTGGTTTTTAACTTGTGAGTTTCCTTTTGCTCAAGTTTACTTGTATCAGATTTAGTTTTTGGATGTTTGTTGCATCACTGTCTCGTTCAATAAAGAGAGGGTTTAACATGTGATTTGTCCATTGCTAGATGCACCGACTAAAAGAGAGGCTCAAACAAAAGAAGATCGATCTTCATTACACTAATGAAGCCATCGATTTGTTGGCCAATTTGGGCTTCGACCCAAATTATGGAGCAAGGCCAGTCAAGCGAGTAATACAGCAGTTGGTTGAGAACGAAATTGCAATGGGAGTTTTGAGGGGAGACTTCAAGGATGAAGATTCAATTGTGGTGGATGCTGATGCATCCTCTGATCTGCCTCCTCAGAACAGGTTGCAGTTAAGGAAATTAGAGAGCAGCTCCCCAATGGAAGCCATGGTTGCTTAATTTTTTGTTGTTGTGAATATGTCCAATAAAAACTCTGGTTTGGCCGATGTGAATATTGTACGGCAAAGGGGCAGCGACAATGATGAGGCCGTGCTTTCTTCTGTCAAATGTTGGCATCTCCTGACATGTTGGATTAGGACATCAAAGTAAGTGTCTGAGTTGCAGCTTTCCATTAGGAAGCTTTTGCAAAGTTTTTGTTAAGGCAACTTTTTTTTTTAAAAAAAAAGAAACTGTTTTTTAGCACTTTTTACTTTTTATAAAGGGACAAATGTCCATATTCGTCCCTCAAATTCCCATGTTTAATCTGGTCAAGTTAGTTTTATTTTTATTTGTTTAAGAAACAAGTTAGTTTTATTTTTAACTTCTTAATCATTATATTTGAACCAAGGACATTTATCAATTTTTTTTTCTTTCAGGAAAACAAGAGGGACAAATGGTATCTTTGTTTAGATGATTTCTGTCAAACCAGTGTACCTTTTTATCTTTCTGTTCCTTGCCATCTTCTCCACCTTTTTTTTTTCCTCCAGTAAAAATCTTTATCGTGAACCTATCAATTGTTTCTACTTTAAACAACTTGTGCTTATTAGTCAAATAATTAAGATTAAACAAGGGTTTATTTCTTGACACCCCTTGTTTACAAACTTTTGATGTGCAACAACCCAAAAAGAAAATTGCTACCATAGTCAAAATTACCCAAAATAATGATAATGATCGAATTAAAAGGATATTTTCATAGTAGGAAATACAAATGGATAAAATGTCTTTTTAACTAATGCATGGATACTTCCTAATTCCTATAAGTATTTGAGAGCCTTTCTATTTTTGGCAACCTAAGAGGAATATATTCGTTGCTTGAACAGCTAAGAGGAATCTGACTATGGAAACAATAATATTCACTACCACTAGCGACCTATATCTAACATATTTGCATCCTTAAATGAATTGGGCTAATGGCGATTACATAAAATTATCATGATAGGGATGCATTAGCTATTTCAGGTCTTCAAAAGTTCCATATTAGGTTTAAGCATTCATTAGGTTAGTTGCTGTTGCTAAGTTCAAAGCTTTGCTATATATACAAAAACTTTTTGGCTTTTCTAAATGTTTAAAAACTTCCCATATTAGTGAAGTTGACGCAAGTCTCATTTTCTCCGGGCAACATGGGACTTTGGCTCCTCAATTATTTGTGTATTTATTCTAATCGGTATATATTTATATATATATATACACACCAAATACTAGCATTCTTACGTGAACCAGTATATCTATTCTTGCGCAAACCAATTTATGGAGAAAAGTGTTTATATTTTATAATTAAAAAGAATGTATATATGGTCACATTCAATTTGTTTTTAAGTTCTCAAAAAAAAAAAAAAAATCAACAATTCATTAAATTAGCACCCTTACATGAGTTTTTGTCAATGCAAACTCCAAATATTTAATTTAATAATAATAATTTAAATGTGTATGAGTAAACTTCAATCAATTCAATTGGATTAAAGTTTAAGTACAACGACTTGATTTAGATACGTATTCGTACAATTACTAACAATAGCATTAATGTGATCATGATTCATGATATTGTTATTTTAGTACAAAAAATTTATTTTTCTGTGAATGTTGTAGAAGAAGGTGCAAGGTGTTAGGTGTGTGCTAGGAACATGGTCGAAGAGTGAAGACCATTTTGTCTTGCACGACATGCATCAAATGAAGGAATGGCCAACACACATGGACTTTCATTACCTTAAATATTTATATAATCCTTGTGGCCATACTGCAGATCTATAGGCAGAAATATATTTGTTGTTTATTCTGATACCCAGTTCACGATTCTAGATGTACTTTATTAAATGCAATTATAAAAAAACCATTTCAATTTATTTTTATCTATTTAGATTTCAATAACTTATTTTTTAAAAAATTTCATTCCTCCACCATCCTTTGAAGTTTGTTATCACTAAAAACTAATGACAAAGTTGCATTAAATTATATTTGTTGTTTGGCGTGCTGTATTAGCCAATAGTATATATTCATAAAATACTTAAAGAGTCTAAATTCATGAATTGTAAAATAGAGGAATTTTATGTAATTATTTATTATGGAATAATATACTGATATTGATAGATAAAAATTTTAAAAAATAACTTATTTATATGTACATATATATATATTTTTTTTTGGTATAATGTTGGAAGCTAGGAGCCTAGAATTAGAATTATCAAAAATAAAAAAATTTCATCACTAATTATCTAAAGAAAAAGAAAAGGAATTTGTCAATCACAGCCACTAATGGGGATAAATATTAAATAACAAACCCCACATAATATTTTCACGGACCCATTTCTTAAAATTGGATGGATTAGTAATGATTAAGGAGAAAATCAATTTAATATCAAACGACATTGATATATATATATATATATATTGTGCACTTTTAATTTTTTGACAAAATGTCAACACCAATTTTCCTGTCAAGCATTTTCATACCAATAATTTGATAGATCTCTTTGTCTAATACATTATTTACTTGTTGGTTGTATGTTGCCTTTGTTGCTTGATCAAATCAAAGAATTTCTTGATTCACACGTTCTTTTATAGAATATTCATTGATAATTTTGTCAAATATTATCAACATTTTTAATTAACTTTACCTATCAACTATGTGCCGAAGTTGAATAGTCAAATGAAAAAAAAAAAAAAAATCATGAATTCAATTTCAACTATGATGGTGAAATTCTCTTCGTTGTCTCAAAAAATTACTTTAATTTTATTACATTCTCTTACAATTGTTAATGAGATAATTTGAGGTTAAATTGTTAGATATAGATTATGAAGTTACAGATTTCATATCATGAAATGCATTTAATTGAAAAAGGAAAAGAGATGCGCATTTGATTTGGTCTCACCAAATAATTTCTTCCATTCAAATCATTACTGTTTCATTTTATGTGGTCCAATGAATTAGACGATACATTAACATTTGTATTGCTCCCTTCGCTTTCAAATTCAACATAACAAAACATGTAGTCTTGCACTGTTTCTAAACCAATGATTTTATTGTCAAAAAAAAAAAAAAAGAATGATTTTAAGCACAAAATTAGTCACTGCCATCCAGCTGAGCTATACACACACCAGCACCACTTTCACAAAATGTGCATCACATTAGAAATCTCTTGTGTTGTAGGTTCATATATCATGTACTGTCAATTAATTGGTCCGTAACTTTATATACTTTGACAATTTTTTTTATTAAAAATAGTATTTATCGATATTTTTCATATTCTGATAAAAAAATTTATAAGTGATATTTAAACAAATTAAAATGTAAAAATAATTAATTTTTATGTATAAAAGATGAATTAGTAAAATTTAGATAGCACGAATCAGATATAAAGAAATGGAGATATCAACACAAAAAATATATATATTAATTAAAATATTCGTGCAATATTTTCAAGATATCACGAATATATTAAATTTAAATTAATTTTATTGTAGATCAAAAAGTTTCCTTTCATGAGAAAATCTTTTATCTCCATTGAAAAATAGTCTATATGTATGTTTTTTTAAAAGAAGAAATAAGAGAATAATTTTTTTTTTATTATCATGTCTAATAACAAAAGAAAAAAAAAAATCTATTAGGACAAATTTTTAATTTGTCATCGAAGTGAGAGAGGCATGCTGCATGCACATAATTTGACACGCTCGTTACGATGACTTCTCTACTACACCGTTTTAACGTAGACGGTCGAAGTGGGGCCATTAGACCCCACAAAGAAGTTTCTTTGATGGAAGCATTAGCTGGATGGCACGGATCAAAGGACAGTAAGCGAGCGGAGGGGTCTTCTGTTCACTAAACACTGCACTGTACTACATAATAACACATTTCCCCTTCCTTCTTTAACAAGCCTTTTCGCGACCACTCCTCCGCCTTGTTTGATTAAAACTTTATTTATTTCCCCTTTCGCCTTTTACCACTCTACACTCAAACCAACCACATGTGGTTCTTTTTGGGATAATTAGATAAAAAATCCTAACATTTTATAGCTTTTTTAAATTAAAGCGCTAACCAATTTTTGCTTACAAGAGTAACCATCAATTATAAAATTTTTATAAATAATAACATATATCTGTTTTAGTAACAAAAAGCTGATGTGGTAGTTACTTTTTGGTCTGTCTCAGTTGAGTGGAGCCCTACAATTGCTTATTGCTTTGAAGTAATATATATTTTTTTTTAATATTCAGACAGCTTAAAAACACTCAAGGTTTAGGGTTTTGTAATTTTTCAGTTAGCACAAAATTATTTAGACAGATTAACAGTTTATAATTTATTTTAAAATAATTAAAAAAAATTAGTGGATTGTCCAGTCATCAATCCAATAAGCAATTGTGAGCTTCACTCAACTAAGACAGACCAAAAAGTGACTGTCCATTAACTAAAATTGACGGATGATATTATTTGCAAGATTTTTATAGTTGGTGGTTACTTTTGTAAGAAAAAATTTGTTAGAGTTAATTTGAAAGTGCTATAAAAAGTTTGACTTTTTTTTTGTGTAATTTTTTTTTTTTTTTTTTTGCCTTTAAAGCATTTGTATAGTTATATTTAACTTTTTTTTTATGCACTTTGCCCTTTTAAGAAATACCCAATTGTTTATTTAGCTATAATGATTTTCTGAAGAAAAATTTATTATAAAATGAAACTTAAAATTTTAATAAATATACTAATAATCGTTGAAATCAACTGATAGAAAATTATATTCATTTAAATGATATTTTAAATCCGTCTCGTGATATATATAGTTGCATTAAATTAGTTATTAAAAGAACTTTATTACCTTTATGATATTGTCGAGTCACACTAAATTAATTAGAGTTCATTAAATTTTAATAATTTAGACAAAAAAAAATTATATTCATTTAAATGATATTTTAAATTCGTCTCGTAATATATATAGTTTCATTAAATTAGTTATTAAAAAAAATTTATGACCTTTATGATATTTTCAAGTTCATTAAATTTCAATAATTTAGACAAAAAAAAAAAGTTATAATGAAGTACACTAAATATTTTCAATGGAAAATCAAGCAAATATAGGAATTCAAACATATAAATAAATAAATAAGAATTTTCTAATTTTATCTATTTTGTATTACTTATTTTATAAATTATAAACATATTTTTGGATCAGATTTTACATTTAATCAAAAATTATTTTTTAGATAAATTTAAAAACTTATTTTTCATTATGAGCATATCTTAATTAAGAAAATCACTTCAAAAACTAAATTTAAATTAATAACAAAGAAATTACATATTCTTTGTACGATTAAATATAGTTCTATTCAAGTAAAAAAAAAAGTGAAAAAAAATTGCAAGTGTATAATTTTCTAATTTTCCTATCAAACAAAAATTATTACTCATTTCTATTTTGGTAAATATCATTCATTTTAGGACAAAAGTAGGCAACGACTTAAAATGGACATGTTGGAAGCTTTCTCCTAACGACTAAAAAATAAGACTACCCAAACACATCCTTAAAAATTACAATCTTTTCACTCTCTCCATATTTAACTCTCAAAAACTTAACTTCTCTGCTTATTGTACTTTCTTTCTCTCTGTTTCCTTCTATAAGCAAATGTAGCTCCGCCACAACCACAACAACTTCAAGAAATGGCTGCCAAATGTACTCACCGGAGCAACAACAACATCGGATCTTTAATTTTCGACCACTCCTCCGCCGGCAGAAGCAGCCATTTCCGTCTCTGGACTTCCTCATTCCGACGTAAAATCTTTCACGCCGTCAGCTGCGGTGGCAGCTCTCGCTATAGACACCACGAGGACGACTTCGCTTCCACCACCACCACAACCACCACTACAACCACCACCACCACTACAAGAGTGAGAAATGGGAAATCGGAGAAGTTGTCTGATCTGTTGAGCATAGCTCACGAGGCTGATGCTGAGACAGAGATGAAGAAGAAAGTGGAAGTTTTAGAGGAACTGAAAGCAGTAGTGAAAGAGTTGCAGATTGAAAATGATAGCAAAAGAAAAGAAGAAGCTGCTACACGTGTAAGATCACTAGCTAAAGAAGATTCTGGAGTTAGACCTACTTTCGCTATGTTAGGAGCTATTCCTCCTTTAGTTGGGATGTTAGATTTCGATGATGTTCAGCTACAAATTGCTTCTCTTTATGCCTTGCTCAATCTCGGCATCGCCAATGATGAGTAAGTTTTTTTTTTTTCCCTTTAATTGGTTTTAGATGCAAATAGTTTTTAACTGGACATAATTGTTATTTCATGAAGATGATTGATAAATGGGATACAAGGAGAAGTCTTTTTCTGTGTGGTGCTTGTGGGTACTTTGTGTTTTTTTATCATAATTTGGATGGGAGGTGTTTGTGTTGTGTTGTTAACTTCAATTGTTTACATGATTAAGTTTTCTGAAGACCTTTTTTTTTTTTTTTTTTTGCCTTTTGATCGATAATGTAGTGTCATTTTCTTGTATGTGTTGTTTTCTGTTTATTGTTATTATTGTTAATGGTGTTTCTTGATTTTATTTTCAACAGTACTCCTATCCTTTTTTTCTTTAATTTATTTTCTTTACCTAGAAACTGTATATATCTGAATATTTGTGTGAGATGTCACTTTCTTTGTTTCCTGTGCTATTTTCTTGAAACAGTTGCTTTTAGATTTAATTTTGTTTTTGTTATCCTCTTTCATTTCCTTTTCCTATAATCTTTTTCTGTTGATTTAGTTGTAGAGAAAGCAATTTGATAAACATTTTCTGGACTTGTTTTGCAGCAATAAAGCTGCAATTGTCAAAGCAGGTGCTGTTCACAAAATGTTGAAGATCATTGAATCACCAAACCTTCCGAACCCATCTGTGTCTGAAGCGATAGTGGCTAATTTTCTTGGCTTGAGCGCATTCGACTCCAATAAACCCATTATAGGTTCTTCAGGTGCAATCCCCTTCTTGGTGAATGCCCTTAAAGATTTGGACCATAAAAGCAGCATCCAAGCGAAACAAGACGCTCTTAGAGCTCTGTACAATCTTTCAATTTCCCCCTCTAATGTATCATTTATTGTAGAAACAAATTTGATCCCATTTCTCATGAATAAACTGGGAGACATGGATGTAAGTGAAAGAGTTCTTTCAATTTTGAGCAACATAGTATCTACACCAGAAGGCAGAAAGACAATCAGCAATGTGCCGGATGCTTTTACGATTTTGGTAGACGTGTTGAATTGGACAGACTCACCAGGATGCCAAGAGAAAGCATCTTATATATTGATGGTGATGGCACACAAAGCCTATGGGGATAGACAGGCCATGATTGAGGCTGGAATTGTGTCATCATTGCTTGAGTTAACACTTTTGGGTAGCACATTAGCTCAGAAAAGGGCTTCAAGGATCCTGGAATGTTTGAGAGTAGATAAGGGGAAGCAAGTTTCAGGCAATTATGGTGGGAGTTCGGGTGCAGCAGTGTCTGCTCCCATTTGTGGGTCTTCATCATCTTCAACGAACCCAAATGGAGTTTCAAAAGAGTGCTTGGAGGAACCGGAAGATATGATGAGCGAGGAAAAGAAGGCAGTGAAACAACTAGTACAACAAAGTTTGCAGAACAACATGAAGAGAATTGTCAAGAGGGCAAATTTGCCACAAGATTTTGTTCCATCAGAGCATTTTAAGTCCCTCACAGCAAGTTCAACCTCAAAAAGTTTACCATTTTGATGTGACTGGATGCTGCAAGATATGGTTAAAATTGAAGAGGACACTTTGAAGTTAGTCTTCCTATCATTATTATAACTGCACTTGTAGTCTTGTTAGCACCATTGTCAGCATCATATGAAATAGCCCATCATGTGTCATTTTGTATAATTTCAGAATCTCACAGTAAATATTCTCTCTCTTTCTGAATTCTGCTCGAATGTGTTACATGACTTAGGATGATATGTGTTGCTTTAAATCTGGATGAATGCGCACAATGGATCCAGGATCATAACCCCAAATTGAAACTTACTTTGACATTAAAGAAGGAAAATATTTTCCATGAGATGCTTCTCTGTTGGTGTGTACTGCAAATTTGGAAAATTTTGGGAGGTTTGATTTTCTTACGTTTCATTTGATTTTATCTTTAAGTGATTAAGTGGTCCTTTTCAAACCAATAGTACATGTTTGTCAACCTCTTCACTGTACCCTGTAATTTTTGTATTCCTACTATAAGCCTCTGTTTTAGAAGGGGGTGTGGTCATTTTTCTCCATTGAATTAGTGACTGTTCACTGTTGAATTTTCATGTAGGGAATCTTTCACTGCATGAGCTTCTATTTTTTATATAAGGGTCTGCAGGCTTCGTCCGGAATCTAGGGATTTACATAGTTAAACAAATTTTATTTATTTCCATTGTGTGTTTATAGTAGGAACATGAACTATTATTTTTGTTGAAATCTTTGTTTGTGACCTTCTGCCTATCATGTGCATTGACCTGATTTACTGATCTGTTTTTTTTCTTTCCTTTTTTTTTAATCCATTTACAGGCGAGGAAATGAGGGAGAAGAATCTAAGATGAGTTGTCTGCTTATATAATTTATGCACCTTTTCTCCTCACGAGGTATATATATTTTGAAGTGATGTTACGTGGTGGGGTATGGTCGTTTTGTGATCTTATTTAATCTTATCTTTTCCCTGTTATTTGTTGTTCTTTTCTCTAGCAATGTACTAATGTAAATATACTGTTGTAAACTTGTAACATAATTCACATCGTTACAATTTTGGAAGACTTATGTTTATGGTGAATGAAACTCCAATACTTCCACCACAAGATGCCATTTTTGTGCTAAGTTGCTCTAAAATGTGCATTATTACCTTGGCTCGTCTAGTTCAGAATGTGGTTCCTAGTTGAACATTAGGAAAGAAGTTAGGCCAGTTGTTTCATCATCAATCAACGAACTAGATGACAAATGACAATGACAATGGCAGAACTATAATCTTCTATAAACTTCTCTTGTTGGATTCCATAATTTGCTGTAACCCAGTTAATACCTCT
>CATIWO010083762.1:0-39739 GCA_949673435.1 Macaranga tanarius | reverse complement strand
TACAAGGACCAAAATGGATATTTTTTTAACAGCAGTTTTCTCTCAGGGGGCAAATGTGTTGGTAAATAAAAGTATAGGGTTATAATGTGCTGATTTTTTTGTACAGGGGGGCAATGTAAAAAAAAGATAAAGTACAGGGGGTAAAGTATGTGTTATTCCTTTTTTTTATGTAATTTTGATTGAATTCCTCACGTATGAACATACATGACATTAATTTATATTAATTTAAGTCGTATGTCGCTAAAAGTGAGTTATGCGGCCATACATCAACATTACATGTTCTCTTAATTATTTATTTTTTGAACTATAAACAAAAAAGGACAGAAGAAAGCGTTTAATTCCTAAACATGAATCTTGTATCAAGTTTCCTTAAATCAAGCGCTTTAATCCAATTTCGAAAATTTCCAATCAATGTCAAATCATACAAATTTTTCAACTCTCTCCCGTAGATATCTACTGCCCCACAATGATCCTCCTCTTGGTTGTTGCAAGTGATGCTCGAAAACTTTAACCAGTAAACATTTTGAAAATGTTTCAATATCCAAACTTCGGAAAATTTATCGAAAATATTTCAAGATCATTTTTATAAATTTGAAAAAGTAAGAAACAAAATAGTTTATAATTACACTATTAATTAATAATAATAAATAAAATTTTTTAATATTTATATGTAAAATTTATATTTATATATTTTAAAATTTATTTATATACTCTTATATTTTTAATATTTACATGTTGCTTCTACGTTTTTGTTTTTTATAATTTTTTAAAAAATATCATTTCATCGTATCCATTTTTACACTTTTAGGTTTCTCTGTTTCTGTTTGTATGCTACATAGGTTGCCACCATTGTCGACTTCAAGAAATTTGTATTTTAGTGTATGTCAAAATAATTCATTAGTATTTTTGTTGATTTGTTTATTTTTCCTTCTCAATGATATTAGTGAAAAATTATAGTTATTATGTTAAAGGACTTGCTTTTTAAAAGATTTTTATTATGATTTAATGGATTTTACATAATGATTTTTTTTTTTGTATTATTAAAGTTATATATCAATTTGCTTGTATTTATTTTGATTTTTGTGTTCTTGAGTTTTTTAATTTTATTTGATGGAGATTTACGTTGGAAAATAAGTTTAATTTTTTTTTTATTTTACTAAAGTTTTCTTTAACTTTGAAACAACAGAAAGTAAAAGAAAATGAAAAAAAATAAAAAGGACAAATTTCTTTCCCATTGAGAAGTCAGAGTTAGGTGGTGTTTGATAAAACTGAAAATTAAGTGTTGAATGCTGAATATAATAAACACTAAATTTTTTAAATACTGAATTAAATAAATATGTTTGATAACTATAAGTGCTAAAAATCATAAAAGTGATTAATTTTACTTATTTAACCTTGTGATATTGAAAAGTGAGTAATAATTTTTAAATAATAAGGACACAATAGTCAATCTAATAAAAAAATTTTAAAACTTAAACAAATTAATGTGTTCAGTTGATATTTTAAGTTAAAAGTTCTAACTTAGTATTTTAAGTACTTTTTAACTTAATTAAATAATTTAAGTTGGGCTCATTTTGGGTTATCGAACTAATTTAAAATAATTAAGTACTGAATATATTAAATTTCAGTATTAAGTGGTGTTATCAAATACTCCCTTAGTATATCAACTAAAACTTTTTCGGCTAAAGTAGTAATTCACCTCTTGAACTATCATCCAAGGTGCAATTAACCCCAAAATTAACTTTTGGGACTATTTAACTTAAAAAGATACAAAATTGGACTATTAACCCTAAATTTTCATAAAAAAGGAAAGTGAGTTTCCCTCTCCTTCTCTAAAAAGAAATTTATTTAAGGAAATAAATAATTTTAACTAATAAAAAAAATACAATTACTTAATTTTTTCACCGGTGTTTTTTTTTTTTCGTTCTTCATCTTTTTCCCTTTCTTCTCAATCAAATATCTTCCTTCACCCTTACCACACCACTGCCACCACCACAGTTCCATCAAATCTCTTCCTTCTCTTCTCTTCCCTTAAAAAAATATATGGTTCAAAATAAGACCTTTTTGTTATTATCTCCTTCCTATCTCTTTCACTGATGTTTAAAACCTCATACCATCACCTCCTACCTACTACCTCCCACTATCTACATCATCGTTGTCCACTATATCTACCACCAACGATGATGCTGCTACAGTTGCATGCTGTTGTCATTGCCTACTATTGCTTCCCCATTAAAGGATATGTTGCTTCTTCTTTTCCTTTCAATTTCTCGATAAGTATTGTTAACAAAACTTAAAAATAAAAAATCCAAATTCAACTAGGTAATAAAATGATATTCCTAATTTTTAGCCTAATTATTGATAATAATGGTGGTGATGATATTGGTTATGGCTTAATTGGTGGTAGTGGTTTATTGATGTTTGCAGAGGGCCTTTAGTTGTTTGTTAATGTTATTGATGATGGTGATTATGGCTTAATTATTAGCACTGGTATTAATTTATGGGTGGTGGAATTTGGGTGTGTTGGTGGTAGTGTTCGGTAAAGAAATGGTGGTGACTCAGGTGGAAACTTTTGTGCTGGTGGTTTAGGTTTGGGGTTGTACTGACAGTGGGTGGATTTAGATTTCTACTAGTGGTTTGTGTTTTAGGTGACTATAATAAGATAGGTTTGGATTTGTGTTAGTGCTTTGGATGGTGGTGGTTTTAGATATTGGTAGTGTTAGTATTTTTTTTTTTTGAAAGAAGTGTTGCTGGTGATGTTGAGTTATGCTGGTGGGCAATGTTTGGTGTCTGTGGCAATGTTGGGTGGTGCTTAAGGTGTGGGCAGTGATGTTAGGTAGTGGTGTTAGGTTATGGGAGTGATCATCGGTGATTTAAAGATGGTGTTAGTGGTGGTGGTATTTGTGGTGATAATGAGAAAAAAATTAATTCTATAGGGGAGGGAGGAAAGTAACAAATATATTTTTTATTATTTTTTAAATTTATTTACTTGTTTAAGCCAGCAACTGTTGTTCAATCTCTAAAAGTTGGGATAAATTGTCTAAATTTGAAAAGATTATCAATAGTTTATGTGTTTATGGAAGTTATTTTGTGTAGTGATTTTATTCCTCTTTTTGGTACTTAAAATCTGAACAGTGGCCCGACTATGGGAGTTGTTAGAGTGACTTACTCAACTGCCAAAAAGACTCTCAAACAACTAACCTTATGTTATTGAAGGTTGTAGCTGAGATAGCCACAAATTTGCAGACAACTCAAGGATCTTGCTTCGATCTACCTGATAGGTAAGTTATTTTGGTTCTGCTTTGTTCTTTTTTAGATAATTTAGTGGTTATTATAGGTTGGTATATATCTAGGTTCATATGTGGATCTTTAAGTTTGTTGTTGTTTTTAGCTATAGGGCTGTTGAAGGTTATTGTATTATCTTTTATTAATAAACCCTGTAACATCCTCTTATTAGTAATGAAATTTATCCATTATATCCAAAAAAAAAAAAAAAAAAGGAGTTAGTGAGAAATGTATCACTAATATGTTGCCACATGTTTATCCTTTACTTATATAAGATATGTAATAGGGGAAAAAATGGAAAAGTACCCTGCGGTTTAGCACTTTTAGTATGAGGGACCTGTGTTTTTTTTTTTTTTTTTTTTTTTGCACTTAGGTGGCTAGTGGTATGTTACCATTAGCACATTAGTGACAAATTACGTAATGTCGTTAAGCAATCTCACGTTGCAGATGACGTGACGTCAATGTGGCAGATGACATGGCATGACATTTGCCATGTCATGCAACATCATCTGTCATATAGGATTACTTAACAGCGTTACTAACTTATCATTAAAGTGCTAATGATGATATACTACGGGTCACCTAAGTGCAAAAAAAAAAAAAAGAGCCACATGGTACTTGTTCGTACTGAAAGCAATATGTTTATTACCTTTTTATCAATTGATACTGTATTTATTTTTTAATTTAAAAATTTATTTTTATTTGGTATATTAAATTCAATAAAAATAAAAATTGTACATTATTATTAACAATAAAATAAAATAAAATAATGTTTAATTTCTTTTCAAAATTTTGTAAATAAATGAAAATTGAAATTCATCTTAAATAAAATGAAATAAAAAAAATAAATATCTAACTATTATGATAAAAAAAATGCAATGATTAATTTCAAGTTTTGTTCAATATGTAAAAATAAGAACTTAATTAACTAACAAGAAACAATAATAATAATAAATTAAAATTCAACCATTATATTTTGTAAGAGGCAAAACATAAAAAATAAAACTTTCAACTTTTATGAAAAAAAAATATCACCTTAAATATGAAGTCGACTTATAAAACCTAATAAATTTTTATAATTGACTCAAATAGACCCTCTTTTTAATAGTTACCTAACAAACATTATATTTTGATTTGTGAAACTATAAAAGGTGCAAACAAATCTTAATCTTTTATTTTGGTAAAATTAAATTTTAAATATTTTTTAAAATTTAAAATATTAATTTGTTTTTTATTAATTAATAATTTACTTTAAACACTTATTTTAAAGTATAAATTTTTAAAAAATTATTGTTTTCTTAAAAATTATTTATTTTAAAGCATATATTGCTTATTTTCTTATTAATAATTTTAAAGTATAAAAATTTAGTGACAAATTACATAACATCATTAAGTAATCCTACGTCATGCCACGTCATCTGCCATGTTGATGCCACATTATCTGCCATATAGGATTACTTAATGGCATTATATAATTTATCACTAAAGTGCTAATGGCAACATACTATAGGTCACCTAAATGTAATAAAAAAATCACAGGCCCTCTATTGTCCTAAAAAAAAGCACAAGGTCCCAATACTAAAATACTTAAACCATAAGGTAATTATTTGTACTTATCAGACAATTAAATTTTAATGATACATTTTTTTAATGGAATATAAGATATATTAAAACTAAGAAAGAGGCAAGAGATTGTCTTGCACATATATCTTAATACAATCCTGAACAACATCAAACACTATAGAATAACTAAGTGAATGAGCGCACACAAAAAAGTGATGAGCTACCATGTTCCTACTATGTGAAATAAAAGTAAACTTCAAACTAGAAAAATTAAAAGCAAACTGAAGAAATCTTATCAAAGATATGCAAGACAGGAGATAATAAGAAATTTCACTATTGAAGCATATTAATAATGACCAACAAATCACTTTCAAATTTTGCAAATTGAATGCTAACATTTCTTACACTAATCAAACTAAACAACACCGCTCTTACCTCAACTACATCCACTAAGTACTATCCAGACAATTTCAAAATTGCAGAGACTAAAACTCTTCCACTAAAATTAGATTACACATCCCAAACATGTCTTTCTAGTCATTAAACAAATAGATGCATCTACATTTATTTTATAATAAAAAGCTAGAGGAGGAGACTATACAGTAGGCCACCCACACAATTAACCTGAAGCTCAGATTCGAGAACATTAAAATTCATATAAGTAATTTAAAGTTGAAATTGACAAATGAGATGAAGTTGTTTCCTTATTCTCAAAATATCATATATTGTGAGCTCTCCAAACTCCCCACGGAACTATAATAACCTCCTCAAACACACATAAAGGTAATGCATCACACATAAATCAAAACTAAGCAAAAAAACTAATGCCATATTAGGGAGAAGATTTGAAGCTTAATTTAGATAAAAACTAAGGTAAGTGAGCCTATGAGCACTCTAAGAAAACATGCAAAATTGTTTCATACATACCACAACTCTGACATGGAGTGCAATTTGGTAAGCCCTACCTTTGGAAAGTGGCTTGAATAGGTAAAATTTAATGGAGAGATCACCAAAGAAAGTTCTACACCTTTAGAGGAATATTGAGACTCCGGATGCGATGCTGTTGAGGTGTAGATAAAGGATCATCGAGTAGCACTAGAGTGGGTAAAATCAAAGGCTATTCAATTTGTATATTTGACTAAGAAGATACCATTTTTTTAGGAAACCAATACCTACATCATATTGAGTTCTTATACCAATGGGAGTTCTCATAATATAGTTAGTTTTATAATCAGTAAAAAAATGTTGAATTAAGCAATAATTCCAGCTACCAAATTCATCATTAAATAAAAGATTCACAGTAGCATCCTCTACCCAATGCATAAGAAGTTATGGAGATTACAGTCAATGTTGTAGTAAATTTAAGATCCAATTGTCATATCAGATACAAGCATGATGTCCACATTAGGCTTAGACTCAAGAATAGAGAAAGTTAAAATAATACTTTACCAAATATGACTAATAGCCATGACTACTTTAACCTATAGAAGATCATAATTTGGAAAATATTTAGATTGTAACAATCGAGCACATAATGAGGATGGACCAGCAGAAAGTCTCCAAGCTTGCTTAGCCAAAAAAGCAAAATTAAATGCTTTTATGCATCTAAAACCCAAACCACCAAAAGCTTTTAATTCACATAATTTTTCTTAACCAAACTAGTGAATTTTATAATCATTTTTCCTATTACCCTAACAAAATCTCAATACCATCGCCTGAATCTCTTTTGCAAATGAGGTTAGAAATTTAAAATAGCTCATAGCATATGTTGGTATGCTTTGACTAATGGATTTAATTAGAACCTTTTTCCTTGATTTAGATAGAAATTTCTCCTTCCAACCACTAAGATTTTTCTAAATTCTTGCTTTAATGTATTAAAAAAATATCCTTTCTCGAACAACCAATATATACAAGTAATCCAAAATATTAAGATAGGTGATTATCCTCTTTTATAGATAACTCTATTTTACTAAATAGAAGGAATATCATTTTTACTAAAGATGATCTCTGATTTATCATATTTTAATCTCAAACTTGAAGTTGCTTGATATTTCTTTAGAATTTACATAATCACTGTACATTCTTGCATAATTACACGAGCAAATAAAACACTATTATCAAAAAATAACAAATGTGAAATAACAAGACTACATTTACACACTTTAACACTATGGATCTCGTTTAACTACATACCTTATGAATCATAGATAAGATCACTTTAGCACTAAGCAAAAATATATATGGTGATAAAAGATTTCTTTATTATAGATCCCTACTTGGTTTTAATAATCAGAAGATCTCTTTGTTACTGATCCTCACTTGGTTTCAACAATCTTTTGGTTGCCTATTCATAAGAAAAGAGTAAGAAACTTTAGTCGTGAAAAACCCAATTAGCTTAAAAAATAATCCGACCACATGATAAAATTTAAAATCAAATAAAATAGGCATAGCATTCGGTCAAGGAGCTTTTAATGGATTCATATAATATAAGGCAAACAATATCTCATTTAAGTAAAAAAAGAAGATAACAAATCAATATCGGTACTAGTTTGTCATGTCCGTACCCGGATAATTAAAGTTATTTTAGGTCAGAACTAAATTGTAAGGAAAATAAGTTTAAAGGAAAAACTTAATTGAAAGAAATTATAAGTTGGTGGACTAAAGCATAAAATGCCATAAATCGCCATTTTTACAGATAAAGGAAGAAGAAGAAAAAGAAAAAAACAAAGGGAAACGTTGCCTCCGGCAGAGGAGAAAAGGGAAGAACTGATAGTTTGGTGAGTGGACTTCTTTTCTTAAATCCTTTTACTTCTATATTTGTTTTTGGATAGATTTTAGATTGATTTGGATTGAAAAATTATGTTTATATTGAAAAATTCAAAATTACGAATGTTACAGCCTGTGATCAGGCGGCGCCTCAGTATGTTAAGGCGACGCCTCAGCCCTAATTAAGCCCTAAGGCGACGCCTTAGCAAACCAATAAGGCGGTGCCTCAGTGTTTTGAAAGTGAAAAGGTGGCACCTCACTGGCCACAGAGACGGCACCTTTGTACTGTGTCAACGCCTCAATAGTCCAAAATTCCATTTTGAGCTGTTTCTGATTGGTGTTTAACCTAGATTTTTTATATATGTGATTTACAAAGTAAATAAAGAGTTTTGATTTATTATAAACATAAATAAATTTGAAAATATATTAAAATTATGAGACATAAGACTGTGTCTGAGACACAACAACTCACAAGTGATTGATATCATGATGAGCATGAATGCATGTGGTATTAATAGATAATAAGTTCATGTTGGGGATATGGCATGGTTAGTAGATGAGTATAGTTGTTGCCTGGAGCCAGGTACACATCTTATCCTGTGGAGGTAATTGGTAAATGCGTATAGCCGATGCCTGGGGCCGGATACACATGTTACCTTATTAATATAAATTGATAAATGTGTATAACTCACTGCTAGAGGTCGGGTGTATAATTTATATTGTAATTATAGGGTTGGTGAAAGTGTACAGCCGTTGCCTGGGGCCGGGTACACATTTTACTCTATGGATGTAAAGTAGTTATGTTGATAAGTGTGTATAGCCATTGCTAGAGGCCGGGTACACATCTTACGTTTTGAACGTAAGATGGTAGTATGCACAGCCGTTGCTAGGAGTCGAGTGCATATTTTACCTTATAAATATCATATCATATTCAAGGTATATGTTTATCAGTAGCCTGGAGCCAAATATATATATTAAATTGGATCTTAGTAATCATCTGAATATTTTTAGTAAATCATACTGTGCTGTGTATGAGAATGAAATTTTGGAAAAAGGAAGTTTAACTTCCGGGAAGACGGATTTGAATTTTTAATGAATTATTTTAAATGATTCGTATAATTTGATTATAAACTTATTTAATTCTTTAAGGTTAAAGCTTGAGTGTTATTTCTATTCACTCACTGAGTATTTTCTACCGAAAATACTTACCACTCGTTTTTATTAAAATTTTCAGAGTTGAGTAGCGGTCGAGAAGATAGCTAGATATTTAATAAGGGAGGTAGGAGTAGTGAAGAATCTTAAGATAATTATTTAGTTAGAATATTTGATAATAGTATGTTACAGTTTTAAACAATTATAAATTAATAATTTATATTGCGAGATTTGAATATAATAGTGATGGAGAGATTTTAGTATATATTATATTCATGTGATTAAGAGTTAACTAGTTGAAGATTAAGGAAAGAAATAATACTCGGCCACATCAGTACTCAAGTTAGGAAGGTTAAGTGTGCGATCTTCTAATAAGAGTAGTGATGGGGTCGGGTGTTATAATTTTGGTATTAGAGCAAAGGTTATTAGGCTCTATAGACACTAAGGAATATAAAATTTAATGGGTATCAGTGATGATATGAGTTTTGATAGTAATTAATTATGTTAATTTTAAATTTCAGAGAGATGGCAAGAACTAGAGGGGGTTATATAGGAGGTCAAAGTCGAGGTCGTGGACGTGGTAGAGGTCAAGGTAGAGGTATAGGACATGACGTCAGGATAATAGAGTAGAGTTGGTAGAGTTCGCTAATATCTCAACTAAGGGTCGAGCATTTCCATGAGCATCACCTTCGTCGTTAACATCAGTTATCAATGAGAGGAATTGAATGTGTAATGCTCGAATGGATAGTCAATAAGACAGTTCGGTGCCAGTAATACCTATAATGTTGTTTGAGAATGTGCCTAGGAGAGCATGAAATAATTATCAACTGCCACAGCCCATGATGCCTGTGAATATGCCGAATCAACAAGCGCTACCAGTGTTACATATATATGTTATTGATTTAGCAATGGCAATGTCGGAGAGAGAAAGGTATAAAAAACTAGAAGACATTATCAAACATGCTAAGAAGTGTGGAGCATATGACTTCCATAGTACTTTAGACCCTGGTCAAGCTGACAAGTAGGTTAAGACCATGAAAAAGGTTTTTACTACGTTACAGTTAAGTGATGAAGAGAAGGTGAGTAATGTATATGGCCTTATATTCGATAAAGCTGATGATTGGTTAGTTCGGATAAGAAATTTGTATGAAAAGGCTTTCACTTGGCTAGTATTTAAAGAGGAGTTCAATAGGGAGTATTTGACTGAGATATTTCAGAAGCAAAAGTAAGCATCTTTTGTAAACTTAGTTCAAAGTTTGATGACTGTCAGGGAATATGCTGATAAGTTTAAAGATCTTTACTGGTATACAAAAGATGTGCATTTTACGGAAGGAATGAAAAGTGACAAGTTTAAGGATGGATTGAATGTCTCCCTATGTGGAAAACTTAATTTGTATGCTGGCACAACCTTTAAAGATTGGGTTGAAAAAGCCATGGAATAAAAAAGGTTAGATAAAGAGTTAGATGAAGCTGAGCAATAAAAGGAGTTGAACAAGTAATTTAGGAATTAAAAAAAGAAATTGAAGTTTACCTTTGATTCAGAAGAAAATATTAAAAGTAGAGAAAATGGTAAACCTCAAAAAGGTCAAACATCAGTAAGGCAACCGATGGCATCACCTGAACAAGCAGATGTTGGAAAATTATATGCAATGTCTTGGTGTAATGAATGCAAAAGTCACCATATAGAACATTATAGTAGACGCACAAGAGTGCAGTGTTATCAATGTGGTGAGATAGGACATTATGCTCGTGACTATCCTGAAAGGGAGTTAATAGAGCGGTTGGTGCTAGAATTAGGTGCTTTACACTCAATGAGGGGAGGTCGACCCCCAAACCCCAATACACGAGGAGGAATGCAAAATGAAACAAGTACAAATATAAAACCATCTCAAAAAAGGACATGTAGGTCAGTGAGCTAGTATGGTCGGTGATGCTCAGCAAACTAGAGGGTTTGTAGTAACTGAGCAAGAAAAGAATAAATACGCTTAATGCGATAGAATGTATAATTAATATGTAAAGTGAACTCTATCTATAATAGATGTAATTGTGATTTTGAAGTCTATAAATAAAGGAAGCGTTTATTTTGAGATATAATGATTAAATTAGCAGCAGTTGCTATTGATAAGAAATATATATGTTATTAGTACAAGAAGTTTAATGAGGAAGTTGTTAAATTGAATCGTGATGTAAAGAATTCTAAAGAATATAATTATGGTCGTAATGAAGAGAAGGATAATAAGTAAGATAAAGAGATTTTTAGTAATATTATGATAACCGTTCATCAAATTTTAAGGATACAATTCTTTTTAAAGGGGGAGAATTATCATGTCTGTACCCGGATAATTAAAGTTATTTTGGGTCAGGACTAAATTGTAAGGAAAATAAGTTTGGAGGAAGGACTTAATTAAAATAAATTATAAGTTAGGGGACTAAAGCGTAAAATGGCATAAACCACCATTGTTACAAATAAAAGATGAAGAAGAAAAAATAAGAAAAAAAATGAAGGGAAACGCTGCATCCGGCAGAGGAAAAGAGGGAGGAACCGGCAGTTTGGTGAGTGGACTTATTTTCTTAAATTCTTTTACTTCTATATTTGTTTTGGGATGGATTTTAGATTGATTTGGATTGAAAAATTATGTTTTTGTTGAAAAATTCAAAATTACGAATGTTACAGCCTACGATCAGGCAGCGCCTCAGTGTGTTAAAGTGACGCCTCAGCCCTTGTCAAGCCCTAAGGTGATGCCTTAGTGGGAACTAAGGCGACGCCTTAGCAAGCCAATAAGGCGACACCTCAGTGTTTTGAAAGTGAACAAACGGTGCCTCAATGACCATAGAGGCGGCGCCTCTGTACTGTGCCGACACCTCAATGGTTCAAAATGCTATTTTGAGCTGATCTGATCGGTGTTTAACCTAGATTTATAATATATATGATTTACGATATAAATATAGAGTTTTTATTGATCAGAAACATAAATAGATTTGAAAATATATTAAAATTATGAGACATAAGATTGTATCCGGGACATAATAACTCACAAGTGATTGATATCATAATGAGCATGAATGCATGTAGTATTAATAGATAATAAGTCCATGTTGGGGACATAGCAAGGTTAGTCGATGAGTATAGCTGTTGCCTAGGGCCGGGTATACATCTTACCCTGTGGTGGTAATTGGTAAATGCGTATAGCCGATGCCTGGGACCGGATACACATGTTATCTTATTGATATGAACTGATAAATATGTATAGCCGCAGCCAGGGCCCGGATAGGGTTGGTGAGAGTATATAGTCATTGTCTGGGGCCGGATACACATTCTACCCTATGGATGTAAAGTAGTTATATTGATAAGTATGTATAACCATTGCTAGGGGCCGGGTACACATCTTATATTTTGAACATAAGATGGTAGTATACATAGCTGTTGCTAGGAGCCGGGTACATATTTTACCTTGTAAATATTAGATCATATCTAAAGTATATATTTATCAGCAGCCTGGGGCCAGATACATATATTAAATTGGATCTTAGTAATCATCCGAATATTTTTGGTAAATCATACTGTGCCGTGTATGAGAATGAAATTTTGAAAAAAGGAAGTTTAACTTTCGGGAAGATGGATTTGAATCTTTAAAAAATTATTTTAAATGATTCATATAATTTGATTATAAACTTATTTAATTCTTTATGGTTAAAGCTTGAGTGTTATTTTTGTTCACTCACTGAGTATTTTCTGCCAGAAATACTCACCACTCATTTTTATTATATTTTTCAGAGTTGAGTAGTAGTCGAGAAGATAGCTAGATGTTTAATAAGGGAGGCAAGAGCAGTGAAGAATCTAAAGAGGATTACTTAATTAGAATATTTGGTAATAATATGTTATAGTTTTAAACAGTTGTAAATTAATAATTTGTATTGCGAGATTTGTATATAATAGTGATGGAGAGATTTTGGTATGTATTATATTCATGTGATTAAGAGTTAACTAGTTGGAAATTAAGGAAAGAAGTAATACACGGCCATATCAGTACTTAAGTTAGGAAGGTTAAGTGTGTAATTTTTTAATAAGAGTAGTGATAGGGTCGGGTGTTACATAGTTAATACTGAGTTAAGGCAATCTAAAATGTGTACCATATCAAGAGGGGCTGAAGTTGTAAATAATTCATTAAAATAATCCACCATAATATTTGAGACTGCAACTTCTCCATACTGCCAATTTCTAAAATGGTCACAAAGTTTATGAATGTGATTATGTTTCTTTATTTTAAAAGCCTTCCGATAAAAAATTGGGTATTCCAATCACCATCAAGCAATGTAAGAGCCTTATATCACTATCTCCACATTATTTCTTATAAAGTTAAGATGGAATTCGATTCATTTTAAAGCTCTTTTACTGTGCCAAAGTTGCTTCCAAAGGAGAATGATGTTGAGTATTAACTAACTTGTCTTAAATTGCCTTAGTATAGTGATGGAGGTTGTAAAAAATTATTATTTTCCATGTCATCGAAGCTTCAGTAAAATTTTAAGTTTTTTCCAAAAAGCTATTCAGGCTATCAATTGTATTAGTAGTAGACCGCTAACCTTGATAACACTCTTAAACTTTTCATGTTATAACCACATGGCCATGAACCTAAAAATCTTCCTAAACTTCCTCCTTTTCCATGAGTTATTAGCCAATTTGCGGAGAATTAGAACATGATCTAAAGTGGAAGAAAATAAGTGTTGAATATAAGGTGAAGGGAAAAGTTTAAACCAATTACAATTGCTTAAAAATTGATCATGCAACTTTTGTACATTTGATCTACCAGCCCACTCATGAGACCAAATAAAAAAGAGTATCTATTATAGCTTATTTCATCCAAACCACAAGTAAGAAGTGCTTCTCTAAATCAATCCATTTCCCTTTCCTTCCTCGGATGAATACCTATCTTTTCTATAGGAAATAAGAACTCATTTAAATCACCAAAATAAACCTAAGAATTATTAGATTGTTATCCTAACTGATGAAGAAGATACCATGTCAAATGTCTTTTAGAACCAAGCAGATAACCATAAACACCTGTACCTTTCTATACAGTATTATAAAATTTAGAATTATATATAAAAAAATCTACACTTAAATTTCAGTCTTTCTGTTATAAAAGAGTTAGACCACCACTTCTTCTTTAGCTATTTACAACAAATAAGTAATAATTATTTAGTCACTAATGAATTTAAAATCATTCATAAGTTATCAATCTTGTCTCTATGATAAATATGATTGATGGGTAAAACTACTTCACCAATAAGTAAAGTGAACAAACTGTCCAAAGGTTACTAAGCCTTTGAAGGTTGCAACTAAGGAGACTCATGGCTTGTAGTGGGACTGCTTGGCAGTCTCTGCTAAATTAGAATTTCAAAAAATTCATCTTCGCCTTTAGTTTTCTTAGCACCCACAAATGTAAGGTAGAAGTACCCTTTAGTGGTCATTTACAAGCCAAAAAATAGGATTGAAGGGTATCTATTTGAATAAGAACTATTTGAAGGTTAGCTCCCATTAAGTTGTTTATCTGCGATCTTGGTGTAATCCTTTTCACCATAAGCTTACTAGTTTTACAAGAAAGAATCTTTTTTTCTACCAACATAAGTAAAAATTTATTTCACTGAAATCTTAAGATGAAACTAATCTTTAAGAATTTTAAGGCAATCTGTTAAAGTAGGAAAAGTAAAAAACTGTATATTTTCACTACACTATTATTAACTAACATATTTTGCTGGAATAAGTTATGTCTACTGTCATCCTATATCATTTTAAAACCTAAGAACTAAAATAGAAGATAGTGCGGTGAAAGACATTGAATTCTATGGAAAAACCTTAGAAGCAGCCTCTAGTGCTAGTTTTCAATGAGCCCCAGTTGATGGCGAAGGATAATACTAATCCATTAACTCAATGATTTGGAACTTGAGATGTTAACGATCTATGGGAAACTTAAGTACATCCTCCTAGATATTTTGAAATTATTAAGAGAAGTGTAACATCCGTGTCCTCGGAAGTAAGTTAATAGAATGCGAAATTTAATTTAATATGAAAAATATATGCATGCATAAAAAATGGAAATAAGAAGAAAGGGGAGGAGCTGGTTTTGGGAAGCAGAGGAAGAAGAAAAGTTAAGTACTATAGCTAGGTTTTGCAAATTTCTGAAGTCTAGAAGAAATTAGAGCTAAATGTAAATGTATTTCTTCTTTTTGTTCAATTTTCTTTGGTTTGAGCTTTAAAATTTTGAAAGTTTTAGTTCTAGAGTAAAAGCATGATTTACTTCTCAAATTGTGTTATAAATGTGGTAGAGTGGTTGAATTATATGATGTGGGGTATTATAAAACAACTGGGTTTGAAAATTTGAGGTTTTAGTTGCATTTCTATCAATTTTTTAGTACAAAATACCTCTGTGATCTACTAAGGCGACAACTATTCATTCTGGCGATGCTTCAGTATAAAGAGGTGATGCCTCAAAGCATAAAGAAGGTGTCTCAGTGAAAAGGAGATGCCTTAGTACTGAAGAGGCACTTTTGTAATCAGGCAACGCCTCTATGGCATAAAGGCAATACCTCTGTGGTGCAAAGGTGATGCCTCAGCATAAAAGAGGCACCTCTGTGACCAGTATTTGCAATCAAACGGACTAAAACGAAAAAGATTATAACCTAAACACAACCAAAAATATGTGTAGTCCTCTAAAGTACTACCAGTCTTTACAATCAAATGGACTTAAATGAAAAATATTATAACCTAAACACAACCAAAACAAGTGTAGTCCTTTAAAGTACTATAATCAACTTTATTAAGTGAAAAACAAACCCATCAATCTAGTAATACAAGGTTGAATTATAAACAAAAGATATTTTATTTAACTCGTGTATTAAGAGTTGATAATTATTAGTAAATGTATGAAAAATATGAAATCATCTATTAAACTTGTAAGTCTCAGAAACATAGACTAATAATACGATCAATGATAAAACAAATCGAAAGACATTGAAATAAAAATATGTATAATTTACACATATGTATATATTGGAGAGTGATGTGTATATATGTGTATATACTAGAAAGTAAAATTATGAGTTTATTGGCCAACTTGAGAATAATTATCTTGGGACAACGTATGGATTCAGAGGTGCCTTTGGGGTGAATCTATATAGTTAAAAACGTATGCATATAGATTTATTAAGAAATGATATTATGAGTTACACACTGGGCTAACTATATGTGGCTCATGAGTTGAGATGATGAGAATTATGTTGAGAGGATCCACAATGATGTATCTAAAGGATACATCATTATGATAAGATTATATATTATATAATAAAATAAATAAACAAACATGAACAAGCTTATAAACTCAAAATAGTATATTCTATAACACCGAGAACTTGATAAATAAACCAATGTGAAATTAAAAGAGAAATTTCTGCTATCATACAATAATCATTTATACGACAAGAATGTGAATATTAAACTCCACATACTATGTTAATTATAGTATAAATAAAATGAAATCTAGTGTATGCAATTGAATTTTGATATTGTACTTTAAAATTTTCATTTACTTATTATTGTTTAAATTATTAAATAATTGATATTGAGATTTTGGATAGTTGAGTTTTTATTGTTATTTTTATTGTTTTTTTTTTTTGTATACTCACTGGGTTGTAAAATTACTCACACTCTTTATTTTAAAAATTATTTTTAGTTTAGACATTTGGTATTAGTATAGTTTGAGATTTAAGAGGATGGTTGTGCATCCATGACCTATGAGGTGACAGAGTGTAAGACATTAGTTAAATATACGATTTGTCATGATGTTGATGTAGACTTAACTTTCAGGGTAGCAGTAGAGCATATAGGTGCTTTTGTCCGGATGTCCACAATTAAGGAGGAGCATTTGGATAGTATTTGCACTACCTTCCGGGTATTTTATGAGACCACCATAGATGTACAGGTCACACTGACTAGGGTGTGATATATATCAGTGAATGTTATATCACCTTTTGGTCCTTTTTGCCCTGGATGCCAGGCTTCACACTTAGAGCTTCAGTGGATATTTTTTATGCTTTGGTTGGGTGTTTAAATGAGTCATAACTGGGAGGTTGTGGTGCTAGCTGCATGCATGATATCATTTGGTTGGTTAGGAGATTGACCTTGAGAAAGAGATGCTTGAGCTATAAATGATTTATATTATTATTTTTTTGTATCTCCCCTTTTATTGCATCTGGTACTCTTTGTTATGTATATATATTTGTATATATTTAAGGACATGGATATGTATATTCGATAGATTCCCAAATTACTGGAATCCACTGTTGAACCCCATCACTAGATCAAATAATAGCTCTATAAGGGGGAGGTTTTTCAACATCAATTAAAACTTGTGCTCGAGCATACTTGCTGTAAGAAAAAAAATCTCCAATATGTGTCGAAAGTACCTGCTTAATACGTAAACTAATTTTTTTAATTGACATTTTATCCTTTCACATAAATAAACTCTTAATGGAGCAATCTAAGGAACTTCACAAAGAGAATGAAAATTATAAGGACAGTCTGATAACACAAGAAGATTCTTATTAAAATGCCACAGAGCTTCCTATAGTACTTTTTGTTTATTTCTAATAATTTAAAACTGTATTAAAAAAATCTACCCTCTATTTCATTGATACTAAAATCATGTATTGATTTCTAAGCACTAATCAAGGTATTTTTTATAGCCTTCAGAATAATAGGTTTGTTAATTAAAACTCTCGAGCATACTTGCCGTAAGAAAAAAACATCTCCAATATGTGTCTAAAGTACCTGCTTAATACGTAAACCAATATTTTTAATTGACATTTTATCCTTTCACATAAATAAACTCTTAATGAAGCAATCTAAGGAACTTCACAGAGAGAATGAAAATTATAAAGACAGTCTGATAACACAAGAACATTCTTATCAAAATGCTACAGAGCTTCCTAAAGTACTTTTTGTTTGTTTCTAATAATTTAAAACTATATTTAAAAAAATCTACCCTCTATTTCATTGATACTAAAATCATGTATTGATTTCTAAGCACTAATCAAGGTATTTTTTATAGCCTTCAGAATAATAGGTTTATTAGTCAATACCCGACCCACCAGAGAAAGATGAAGGAAATAATTTCTGTCTTCATCATGTATATCATGCAAATCAATCTTAGCCTCCTCATCCTATGTTATTTTTAACTGAGTACAAAGAGTTGCCAAATTCCCATCCATAATAGTTACTAAAAAAATAACCAAAAAGCATAATCCAAAAAAATGCACAAATAAATAGAAGAATCCATAAAAGGATAGAAAAGAGACTAGAATTAAGCCAGAGAAATCCTCAGCCCTAATCTAGAGAACAACGACTCCACATGAAAGGAGAGATTTAACTAATTAAATTTCAATATTACATCTTAGAATAATAAAAATAAAATATAAAAATTAACTTAATTGGTATTTCTATTTGGGTAGATAACATGATAGCCTAGTGGTATCAATGCTTAGTATGCCAGTATTTTAGTGGATTGGTAGTTATGTATTACGGACATGGAAAGCAAAAAATAGATGTTGAAAAATAACATTTCTAAAAAAATGTTAAAAACATGACATTGGAATTAATTTATAAATTTTAATTAGGCTCAATTCAAAATCTACTTTTCATAACAAGTGATATTTATTATCACTAAAAATAATTTTAAAATAAAAAATGATAACTACATTTATAAGTATAAAACTTTTTTACAACTCAAACATCGACCAATTTACAAGTCTAACTATAATTATAAATAATAACACCATTAATCATATAGAAATTCTCAATAACAATAACTCAAATTCCATTTTATTATAATCACAATTCATCAACAAAGTCATATACTCATTACCAACTTTAAAAGAGACAAAAAACTCATTAGCCAATTTAAAATATAAAGACTTCACTCATAATGTTCACTAGCAGTTTTGTATATCAATTTATCAAATTTTCTATTTCATTAGCATTCTCACTTCCAATGTACTTATTGGCATCTTTTAATTGCAAAAAAATAAAAACATGAGAATGTATATATGTAAGCGATTTCATGTTTTATTAAACTAAAATAATTTTTAATAGAAAAATGCAAACTTGTAAAGATCATTGAAAAAAATAATATCAATAAAAGTAAGGATACCTAACTATATATATACTCCAAAACTTTAGTATCTTGCTACCTATTCTAATGGTAAAGGTATCTTATATTATTGGTCTTATCCCTTATTCTAATAAGAACATCCACTATAGATAAGGGCATATTATATATTCTTTTCTTTAGTACGATTAATTTGGTTCACTGCTTTATAATTTTTAATTTATTCTTCTATAAGGACACTCTATCACCCTACATTAGCAATACTAGCTTTTTTTTATAGACGATTCTGCTATAGGAGTATTATTCTTATAAAAAGAATAATAGTGCTTTTCTTCTAACATCATGAGTTTGCAGCATTGTCTACGTGCTTCATCTGATGCTACTATTTTTCTTTTTAAAAAGATTCTATACTACACTTCTATCTTCTTTGGCCTATTTATTTGTTCTTGGCTGCTTTTGTATATATAAGATTTTTGTTATCAAAATAGTACTCCCAGTGGTATAATTATGTGGCAATTTTTAATTCTTCATAAATAACTTTCATGCTAGCGTTTTTATTTATGGAATACTATCCCAAAGATCTCTTTCTATAATTGGCTTAAACTGCTCTTCCTTAACTAAAGGTTCTTAAGTAGTACTAAATTTTAGTACTATCATTGGTTGATACCATGATTGGTCCTTTCCAAATTCTAAAACTGTTTGGTAGAATATCATATATATTTGCTTTGTTTTGACTAAATTCTGAAATCTTCGTGCTGCTGTTTGAATACAACTTGGTAGCTTACTAATTTCATTATGATTTAAGCTTGGATAGATACAATGTAACAAGCCATAATCATAAAAAAATTTGTATTATTTTTGGATTCGCTGATGGATATATGGCTACTTATAATAAACCCTCTAAACTATTTCATCTTATTTATAGTGATGCATGGAGCCTATCTAGAGTAACAAACCTAACTGGGGGGCGTTGGTTTATTACATTTATTCATGATCATACTTAAGTTTTTTTGGATTTATCTAATGAGAAAAAAAGTCTAAAATGAACACTATTTTTAAGCAATTTCATAAATTTATCATAAATATTTTCCAGTCCTCCACTCATATTATTCGTACAAACAATGGAAGAAAATATTTCTTTGAAGAATTTAACTAATATCTTGCAGAGCATGGTATACTTTACCAAGGATTATGTACCTTCACACCCCAATAAAATGGAGTTACAAAAAGAAAAAACTGTCATTTACTTGAGATGGCAAGGTCCATTATATTTGCTAGTCATGTACCACATTCTTTATGGGATAAAGCCATTCTTACTTCAGCTTTTCTCATTAATCGCCTTTCAATAAAAGTTCTATAATACCGCACTCCTCTTAGTGAACTACTGTTTACCTTTCCCTCCTCTTACATTCCTAACTCTTTTCCACTTCGTGTTTTTAGGTGTGTCAACTTTGTTCATAATGTCTAATCTAATCGAGGTAAACTTGATCTTAAAGCTTTTAAGTGTGTCTTCATTGGTTATTCACCAATATAAAAATAGTTATAAATGTTATTTCACTCCTTCAAAATGTTTCTTTATTTCATTTGATGTCCTATTTGCTGAAAATCAAGCCTTTTATTGTCACCCCCCCTCAAACAAATTACTCATATATTCATATATTTAAGGCACATCAAAATAAAACTTTTTATTAAATATATATATACAACACATGTACTTTAGTTTTAAAATCCCATACAATCCATACAAACTACTTTAAGCTATATGGGAATGTTCATTATACTGAAATGTACAATGCCATAACAAAATGTGCATGTGATACTCTCGTCACTGGCCTACCTGAGAATATCTATTGAAATGCAGACTATAAACTCAAGAGTTGAACACTATCCTGAAAAATAAACATACAAAAGGATGAGTTTGCAACTTAATAAGTAGCAACTAATATAAATATACACAAGCATTCTTAAGAAACCATAAAAATAAATTCTACTAGACTACACAGGCATGTCTTTACTCGTGTAGTCTCTTGTATAAAATCCATAGTCGAGACATGGCTTGGAACACGGCCATGTGTCTGCCTATATAACTCTCTGGACAAAAATACTAGTTCGTACACGGTCACCCATATGTCCGTGTACTTCTCTGGATAAAAAGGTTGCATTGGACATGCCCCGAGACACGCCTGTGTCTCGATGGTTGTCATACACAAGCCCTGAAACACACCCGCATCTCAAGTTGTGTCTTCATCTTGATATCATATTTCCACTACAAATACATGTTACAACACAACTATTTCCACATTGAAATCATCACAAGTCTTAAGCTTAAACATAAAGAACATATATATGGATATAAACCAACACGATCACATCATAACATCTCACATTATCCGCCCGGCTAAACCTCACCATTCACGATATATATATATTTTTCATTCATAATTTGATATATTGGCATGCCAATTCTGTCCGGCTTATTACTCATATACACATACATTTCGACCCGGCTCATTTCTCATATTCACGTACGGTCGGCAATATAAAAGTCCACATCTCATCAAGTCACACACACAAACAATTACCATATTACTTTATATTAAGTAACACTAATCCATCTCAAATTGATATCATAACATTAACATGTATACTTCAATATACCATAAGTCACCATCCCAAAGTTACATAATAAAATACATATCAAACAAAAGGAGAATTCAAGGGATAGTTATATTAGTACTACTTACACAAAATGCTTTCCAACTCTAGAGTGTAGGAAACTCCCTTAGTTGGCTCCACTGTCTCCGACTTCCGGATCTCTTAAATTTACATTCATAACTTTAATATCATGGCTATAATATGTACTCACTATGTTATCTCAAATAAACATATAACCCATCTATTAAACCCTAATATATATACTATATATCCATCCTCCAAGGAAAAACCACACAATAATATATACTTTGATGCAGGCAAGTTTAATGCATGGAACTCAATATGCTCTCATAATATGCAAACACATCCTTTGACCATTGTATTGTTATAGTCTATTGAATCGTAAATCTACTTTCATCTTTAATTGGAATTATGCAATTTGCCCATGCATAGAATTATTTATAAAAATTTTATCACTATCAGGTCACACAAAACATATCAATTGAGTAATAAAATGCCAAACCCTATTAGGCAATCCTAAAGGTAGATCTAGCTCAAACTCAAAACATAAAAGTTCTAGAATACTCTTTGAAGTTTCTTTAAAATTAAACAACACTTAATTTGGGGTTTTATAGCTCAAGTTATAATAAAAATATAGAGACTGAATATTCTAGAAAATAGAGCACGAATTCTAAAACTTTAAAACCTAACTTAAAACAACCAAAACACATAAACAACTCACCAAATGATTGACTTGAACCTTGAAGACTGATGATCACAGCCTAGAAAGGTGTTAGACTTCCACTTTATCCAGCAAATCATAGCCTCTAACCTAACCACTTGCTCTTTTCTAAAGTTAAGTGTAACTTACTTAGTTCTCTTGTAACTAAATCACTTATATGTATATATGCATAAACCCCATATTGAAGAAGGAAAATTCTAGACAAAATTTTTGATATACTTATCACTAAAATATCCACTTGGCCCCTTAATGATATGTTGACCTTCTCTAATAATCCTTGAACCTTTAATTATTTCGATCAAGTCCAAACTTCTTTGCCAATAGTTTCTAAACCCTCTAATCTTATAAAACTACACACTCACAACACATCCAATTAAATCACATATAAATTTAACTATCAATTCCTCCCAATATGCATAAAATTCATATACCCTATACACATATGAATACTAATGCATCATGTCCCTCCTCAACCAATGAAATTAAATAAATGCATGATATGAGTATGTTAAGCATTACATTTATTCCCAAGTTTCTTTATAAAGGGAGAATAGTACTCAAGAAGACAAACATTAGGACCCCATTATTTCCATACCTATACTTGATTCATATTAACCTGAGCTTACCACTACTCAAGCCTTAAGTTGAGGGGAAAAGTTTAAAACAACGAACCCAAAACTGGCCTTAGTTTACTCTAAGAGACCAAAGGCTCTAATACAACACTACAAAATCTGAGCTTTTGACAAATCCTTATGTTACAAACTCATAAGAAGAGGAAAAGGTTTGTTTAGAGGACAATAGAGAAGGTAATGACTTAGATCTTCCAATTACAATAAGAAAAGAGGTCAGAACTTGTACTAAGCATCCAATTTTAAACCACCTCATATATTCCAAGTTGTTGAATAATTTTAGGGTATTCATTACTAAAGTTGATAAAATTCAGGTATCAAGAGATATTCATGAGACTGTTTGAGATTTAAAATATAAAGAGGTTGTGTTAGAAGAAATGAAGGCACTCAATGATAATGAGACTTGGGATTTGGTAGAGTTATCCATATAAAAGAAGGTAGTTGGCAGCAAATGGGTGTTCACAGTCAAGTATAGACCAGATGGCATAATTAATCAATACAAAGCAAGATTAATAGCACAAGGTTTCACTCAAATATATAGAATTGACTATGCAAGATATATTACTCTAGTTGCAAAATTAAACTCTATCAGGGTTCTATTGTCTATTGTTGTAAATTTAGATTAGGGATTAAACTAACTAGACATTAAGAATGCATTATTGAATGGCACTTTAGAGGAAGAGGTATATTTGAAGACTCTATTAGGATTTGAGACTCAAGAAGGATTAGTTAAGGTATGTAAATTGAAAAAAATTCCTTTCTAGTTTAAAACAATCTCCAAAGGGGATAGTTTACTTGGTTCAAATAGTGATAAAGCAGTTAAGCTACAAGCAAGGACAAGCTAATCACACTCTATTTGTAAAAAGAAGATAGTTTGGAAAGTAAGCAATTCTTATTATTTTATGTGGATGATATAGTTGTTACAAGAGATGATGAGTCTAAGATTGACAATCTTAAGAAGAAACTCCAAGTTAAATTAAAGTGAAAGACTTAGAAGGCCTCAAATACTTCTTAGGAATGGAAATTACAAGAAGCTAGTAAGCTTAGGATTTGCTGAATGAAACTGGTAAGGTTAGGTGTAAACTAACTGGAACACCTTTAAAATAAAATTAAAAGTAAAAAACATTTGAGCAAGATCTACTAGTGAATTAGGATAGCTACCATCATTTAGTAGGCAAACTCATATATTTGTCTCTTACAATGACATACATTGCCTTTAATATGAGCATTATTAGTCAGTTCATGTATACTCCTACAAAAGACGCACTTGGATGTTATGAATCAGATCTTAAGATATCTTAACGGAAGTCATGATAAAGGGCTATTATTCAAGAAAACTGAGATAAGGGATATAATTGGATACCCGAACATACATTGGGCGGGAGCTGTTGAGGATAGTATATCCACAACTAGATACCACACGAAGGTATAGGGAAATTTGGTTACTTGGAGAAGTAAAAAAGCAATATGTAGTAGCTCGTAATAGTGCAGAGGTTGAATATAGAGCCATAACACAAGGTACATATGAGCTTATTTGGATTCAAAGGTTGATGACTTATTTGAATATACCTTTAACTGATCCCATGAAGTTGTTTAGTGACAGTAAATTAGTAATAGGCGTGGTTCACAATCCAGTTCAGCATGACAGAATGAAACATGTGAGAATTGATAGGAATTTTATTAAAACTGAAATAAATTTTGAGACTATTGCTTTATCTTATATTTTTACCAATTCTCAAGAAGCATATATTCTTAAAAAGGCTTTATCTAAACTAGTCGCAAGCTAAGAATGATAGATATCTATTCACCACCTTGAGGAGGAGTGTTGGAGATAATATTTAAATCCCATAAATTATGTAATAATTAAATAGGAATTAGAATCATTGTATATATTTCTACGTAATTTAGGGGATTTAGTTTCTAAAAATAGTAGATTAACTTTATCATTGTGAATAAATTATATGTATCCTCTTTTCTTATATATATACTATGTAATTTCAACATCAAAGAAATAAAAAAACACATTATTTCTTCTTTATCTTGATTTTGTTCATAAATAAATAAAAAAGGAAAAAGATAAATGTAATGCCTACAATCACCACCATACATATGGTAACAATCCACCAAGTCATGTGGCATAAATTTTTTTTTCCTCAAATGTATTCATTTGTATATACGAATACTCATATGAGTATACATTGTTTAACATTATATATATATCAACATATGATAAACATCTACACAACATCATAAAAATATGCCGACATGATATACAGGATGAAGATCAGATGTACCAACTTATTTCGGCCTACCTAAGACTCCAATGCAAGCTTCAAGCTACGTCTAATTGAGTCCTAAAAAATTTCAACGTAAAGGGGGTGAGCTTGCAACTCAATAAGCAACTTCTAAAACATTTGTACACATATAACAACTCATAAGTAATGAATTAATTTATAACCCTATCCAATGCATAAAATAAATCTTTAGAGGTAATAAGATACTTTTCTAAACCTTTACTACCTCTACATACAATCACCATAAAGTTCCATTACCATTGGCACTACATCGAGTGCGTACGGGAGTCCAAATGAAGAAGGAGCAAGTGAGCAATAAAATTTTAAGCTCAGTTAGAGAATCTTAATTCAACTCAAACTCAAAACATAAAATTGTAGAAGACTCTTTAAAGATTTTTTAGTATTAAACCACGCTCTATTTGGAGTTCTATAGCTCGAGTTATAATAAAAATACGAAGACAAAAGTGTGTTGAAGGAGGAGGCTGGGCTCCTCACAATTGGCTCCTCACGATTGTGAGAAGCTTGCTCATGGTCATAAGCAGCTTTGCTGGAGCCAATTATTTGAGAAAAACAGCTAGGGATGCTCATGCTTGCTCCTCATGGTCGTGAGCCAGACCGTGAGCAGCACTACTCAACCAAAACACCCCTTTGGCCACTCAAATGCCTAGAACTCCATTCCATACTTGTATATAACTTAAATAAAGCTTAAAAATACTTCATAAACTTACTAAACATCACTAATTCATTCATCAACACATAATTCCCAATCATTCATAAGTGTAAAGCATCAATATACATCATTTCACAACTAGAAACAACCCACTCATACATTTCATTCCATTAAAAAGCATAAACTTAAAGTATATACATTTCAATACAATAGTTAGTATTCAGCCGGACCTTTCCTCATAATTACCTCACCTTTAGTCTCATTGGCTATATTCCTCACAATTTCAATATCAATCAAATGGCCATTTAGTGAGACTATCCGCCCGGCTCAGTCTCAATGTCTTTCATATTATTTTTGGGTAGCTATACACCCGGCTTAGCTTGCCCATCTTACATATCACAATCTCATTTATATGGCCATTTAGTAAGACTATCTGCCCGACTCAGTCTCACTTCTTATATGGGTAGCTATACATCCGGCTCAGCTTGCCCATCTCACAATCACACATCCTCATATATCCTTACCTTCCTCATATATCACACTTTCGTGTGAATCACAACACAATATAATTCAATGCAATTGTATATTAATAAATCATCACATGAATATTTCATCATTATTCCATCCATGCTCATATTTCCAATATAACACAATATAATTCCATGAAATTATATCTCAACAGGTCATTTTCACAATATTTCACCAAAATTCCTTCCATGATCACAATCCATTTCTCATAGTCACAACATCAACATACTCAATTATAAACGGATAATATACAGTTCATATACCAGAAGTATACCAAAAGTATACCAAAATCATGGATCATAAGCTAAAAGTATACCAACCATATACCAACAATACATACACATATCATTATTTGCCAATATCAACATTTAGCAATCAATCCTCACATTATCAAAACACAACAAGGTAGAAATTCATTCCACATCATAATCCATTCAACTTAACATAATTGCATCACAATAAATCATCATCTTAACATTTCATCTACGATTATAATTCATAATTCATTTATCTTTAGTAAGTGAAAACACAATTATACAAAATAGAGTTTAGTCTATATATGTACATATGTAAGTAATTACGTACCTCCAAGTGCTTCCTCTTCAACAAAAGCCTTTCTTTTAATTATGAGTGCTTTCCTTCCCTATATCAATCCCTACACAAAATCATACATTAATACGTGTAGTAACCAAGATACTTGCACTTAAATGCAACTAAGTACAACTCCATGCTTAAGGTTCCATGCATCCAAATAATTCACACATATGTCCAAAAATGATGAAAATAATACTAAAGCTAGATATATGACTCTATTTCCAATTCCAATTAGAATTACTCAAATCAGACGTGTATGGAATTAATTATAGATTTTTGATTAAATTCGGGCAAAACAGAGCACTCACATGAGTAGTAAAATGTCCGGCCCTTTTTTATAAGCTTAACAGCAAAATTAGTCCAAGCTTAAAACATAAAATTAATAGAAAACTCTCTGAAGTTTCCAGAGAGTCTAACCATACTCAAATCAGAGCTCTATAGCTCAAGTAAGAGCAATAATAATGGGACTGAAAAATAGAGGAATAGAATCTGAATTTCCTAACAATCACAACTCAACCAAAATAAATCAAAACACAATTAAAGCTTATCAATTAAGCTCCATTGGATATAAAACCTTCTAATGCCTCCCAAATGCTAGCTAGAGTAAGATCACAAGCTCTCCAAAACTCACTCTTCTTCTTCCTCAAAATCTATGCACCAATAACCCTAAACATACACACATAAATACATATATAGTAACATCAACCAATCAAAAGCTAACAAATAGCCTTCTTAAAGTCTTCTTTAATCATTGCCAATCCAACAATAAATCCATATTTATCACCAAATAACAAATATAATAATACCTAATAATATAACAAAATATCATAAAAATATCTACTAAGCCCCTTAATAAAATGGGCATATTGCATAATAGCCCACAACTTTCAATTATGACAATTAAGTCCTATCTTTCCTTGCAACTGGGTCCCTCCCTACAATACATATACATACCCAACTTAAAGTAAGTCCACTACTCTATACGTCATAAATACGTAAACAAGAGGGCAGGTGTTACAATAAAGGTCATGTGTGTGCGTGAAGAAGGGTAGAGATAGGATGACAAATTATACTTTTACTCCCTTAAATACCTAAAAAAAGAAAAAAATGACAAAATCTATTTTTATTTAATTTTAACACAATTTCTTTTTGAAATTCTTTTTAAGAGTTTTTCATAATTTTTTGTCACTTTCTTTTTACATCAACAATCTTCTTAAGCTTACTTAATGGTGATCATCATTATATTTTCCGATACATCCTTTAGAATCCTCAAAATTGATGTGCTGACATCTATTTAAAATAAAAAGGAATAAAGTGCAAATTAGACCCTTAATTTACCCCAAGTTTACATTTGATTTTTATATTTTTTTTGTCCCATTTAGATATTTCTTTTAAAATTAGAACCATTCTTCAAAGAATTATTGTAATTAAGTAATAAAAAGTAAAAAAAGGTTTAATTTTAACACTAATTAATAAAAATTAGTTTGAATAGCAATGAAAATTGATGAAATTACTTTCAAAATATATATTTATGAAGTTTTTGAACTTTTTTAAATTTACAAAAATATATTTTTCTAATTTTTAAAAATTAAAAAAAGTTAAAAAATATTTTCTATGGACCTATAGATTTTTAAAAATTTAAAAATTTTACAATCAAGTAATATAAATTTTAAAAAAATAATTAAAAATTTTCTATACATTTAATAAATATTTAATAATTTTTAAAATTTTAAAACTTTTCTATAGATTTATAAAACTTTTAAAAATTTATTAAATGACTTTTTATTAAATGTATATCATTTGATTCTAAAATTTTTAAATTTTTAAAGAATCTTTAGTTCTATATAAAATATTTTTTAACTTTTTAAATTCTAAAATTAAAAAATATATTTATATAACCTGCAAATTTTTTTAAGAAATTTTAAAACTTCATAGATATATATTTTAAAACTAATTTCATCAATTCTCCTTGTTATTCAAACTAATTTTTATTAATTAATGTTGAAGGCATTTTTTTTTATTTTTAGGACTTAATTCTAATAATTTTTTAAAGAATGATCCAATATAATTTAATTTTTTTAAAAAAAAATTCAAATGAGATAAAAAATATAAAGGTCAAATATAAACTTTGGGGTAAAGTTGAGGGTCCAATTTGTAATTTATCCTAAACTTAAAATAACTAATTGAACCGATATATGTATAAATTTCTAAAGTTGTGTTTATTTTTTAATATATATTTAATTTTGATATAGTCTATTAATTAATTATATAGATATAATATGTATTTTATTTTATTTATAATAATAATAATAAAATTAAAATAAAAAAATTTATAACTAAATTTTAGTAAATTATTGTAACTCACTAGAGAGACTTCATCAAATTAAGAAAAAATCTTAAATAACTATGGGTCATTTGTTTCATAAAAAATAAAGGTGGGATTTAGAATGCATAATTCTTAATATTATTAAAATTGGTCAAATTTTAAATATTATTATATATAATTAAAATTTATGAATCAATAAAATATAAAAATATAAATTAATCAAACTAATTATTAAAATATTTTAATAAATATACATTGATTTAAAACTAATTATTAAAATTAAATAAAAAACACTAACATGATAATTAAAAAAAATTAAATTCACCTTTAATAATTTTTTAAATTTATCAATGAGTGTTATTTTAATAAATTTTAAAAATTATATATATGTATTTCTAGAGTAAAGTAAGATAATTTTTTTGCATTTTAGTTAGGCATTTTTAATTGGTTTTAAACAAACAATTATGAAAAAATTGACAAATTAAAATTATTTTCAGTAATAATTTTTATAATGGAATATATTTAATTTTAAAAATTATTATAATCTAAATTTAACAATTTATCAATAGTAAATTTAATTCTTTTATTAATATGTTTGCGCTTTTATTTAGTTTTAAGTATTAAAATTAATCAAATTGGCTAAATATAATGCATATTTTATTTTTTCTTATAATAAGAATAATTAAATTAAAATAAATATTTTTTATAACTAAATTTTATTAAATTATTGTAACTTATTGAAGAGACTTCATCAAATTTACATAAAAACTAGTTGTAAATCTACGTAATGTGCGAGCCGCATAATAAAATAATAAAATAAATAATTTTAATGGAATAAAAATAAATAAACTAAAAATAAAATATATCATACTAATTTTGTTTTCTTTAATTTTTTTGCCATAATTTTTTAGTTATAATAGGAGTAGTTTTGACCAAAATTATTAGGTTAGTCTTATGATACAATAATGTTTTAGTTAAAAAACAATACTAAATAACTACTATAAAATTTTTATTTTTAAATTTTTTTAAAAAATGAAAATTTTTAATGGTTTGGAAAAAAAAATGCATGAATGATTTGAGATATAAATATACTTAATATATAAATACTCTTAGAATTTAAGTAGCATTGAAATATGTGTAATAGTGTTTTAGTTAAAAATAATGGTAAATACCTACATTAAACATTTTATTTTTAAAATTTTCTTCACAAAAATTAGAATTTTTAATAGTTTTATATATTAGTTTTTAGAAGTGAATATTGAAATATGAAGAGAGATACTTGTAAAATTTTGGACTCAATAATTTTAGAGCTCAGCGTTTGAATTGATAATTACAGTATATATATATATTTTAGGGATAAATATAATTTTGATCTCTGTGGTTTCACTCTTTTTTTTTTTAAAAAAAAAAACTAGTTATGTATTTTTTAACATTTAAATACATGTATTTCAATTTTTTACAATTTAATACCCTTCTAACGATTTGTATCATTATGAAAAAACATTAATATAATATTAAATTGCAATGATATATTTATTTTATATATAATTTATAATTAATATAAATAATTAGTTATTTTAAAAACATTGTAATTTTATTTTAATTTTTTTTATTTATAATAAATTTAAAAATACATATAGACTTAATTTGTTGTAAGGTTATTGTAGTTAGTTAAATAATATATCACTTATTATATAATTTTAGTATTAAAACTTTATATTATTTTAATATTATATTAAATACCTACATTAAACATTTTATTTTTAAATTTTTTTAACAAAAATTAGAATTTTTAATAGTTTTATATATTAGTTTTTAGAAGTGAATATTGAAATATAAAGAGAGATACTTGTAAAATTTTGGATTCAATAATTATAGAAAGCTCAACATTTGAATTGATAATTACAAAATATATGTATATATTAGTGATAAATACAATTTTGATCTCTCTGGTTTCATTTTTTTTTTTTATAAAACCAGTTATGTATTTTTTAACATTTAAATACCCGTATTTTAATTTTTTACACTTTAATACCCTTTTAACTAATAGTATCATTATTTTATGATAAAATATTAATATAATTGTGGACACATGGTTTAGCTGGCCCACAAAGACAAACTCGATGATGAAAGATGACTGCTAAGTCCAATTTGCCAAGAAACTGGATTCAGACCTATTTGTAAAAAAAAAAAAATAAACACTTAACCTAAACCCAAGTCCAATAAACCAAACCCATCAAAATAAACCCATTAAACCTACAATCCATTAAAGCCCAAAATAAAATCAAGCCCAAATCTTACAAAACCCTAAGTGAGGGGAAAATCTTTATAAAAAGGAAACTAGAAAACCCTAGAGGAGGAGGGAAAAAAATAGGAGGGGAGGCTAAAAAAAAACCATAGAGGAAAACACAAAAAAGAAGAAAAAACACCATAAGTTAAGGATGGAGAGGAAAATTGGCTCTGATGAGGCATAAACCTATAGAATTAGATCAATTGTTCATAGCTGCAGAAGCCTGCAATCCACTAATTACTGATAAGTTGAAGAACATGGGTATTAGAAATTTTGAAGAATTTTACCGCTTTGGTGTGCAAATTAAGGGTAACTTGGAGGTGGACCTTGATGAATGACTGTAGTTGTCTCTTATGGCTGCGATAAATCTGAACAATATTTATTGCAACTTTTTCATTTTTGTGTTAATGAATGTTTGACTATTTAATTTATATGATTATAAGTTTTTATGATTGTGCACACTATATTATGCTTGAATGAGAGAGAGACAAAACACAAAAAAAAAGAAAAAGAAAACCCTAATGCATAAAAATGGCCAAATGTCAAGATTGACTTTCAATATTCTTTTGGGCATCAAACCTTTTGCTTCTCCTTTTCGTTAACCCTCTTCAAAAATGATGAAAATAGAAAAGGAAAAGAAAAAAAAAAGAAAAGAAGTGAAAAGAAAAAGAAAGAAGAGGAAGAAGGAGAAATAAAGAAAAGAAAGATTCTGAATGCCACCTATCTTTGAGAAAGTCAATTCCTGTGCAACCATTGAAAATTTCTCATCTTCACCACAACCAAAATAAAATTTTTCCTCAAACACCCATCTTTACTAACCTTCTGAAATTCTTGTGAGCTAAAAAATAGTTGACTAGAAAACCTACAAGAGGCTGGTCAATAACAAGTATAATGTAATGTGCACAATTGTAATGAATTAGTAATCATATAGAATGAACATGATTGACATGACATTAGCACATGAAGAGTCAGACATGGACTTTTGTGAGTCAGCAATAAATTCATATGATCAACAGCCAAAGTGGCGATACAAACATCAGAAAATTAGTAACACAAATATTGAATAGTCAGCCGGATGAGTATCAAGTCCGCAGTGAGTAATGAGCACATCATAGCAGCATAGATATCAGGCAGTCAGGCCAACCGATAATGGTTAACCATCAGTATGATATTGCAACCACCCAGCTAGATTGGAAACTCTCAAAAAGAGAGCAATCTAGGCAAAAGAGGGAAAATAAAAAAATAAAGATAAAAAGATCCAACTAGGTTTGAAAACTCTCAGAAAGAGAGCGGCCTAGGCAAAAGAGGAAATATAAAAATAAAAATGGTTGCAATCTCAAGCTGGGGAGTAATCAAATGGACTTTAAGGGTAGTAGAGTCTTATTGGGGGGCAACTGGAGTGTCTCTTTCTCATCGAGTATAATCATGAAAGTCCTACAATAGTTAAACATCTTTAGACTGCAAGCAAACCAATAAGCATTTATTCTGTTCTAACCATGGAAGGTCTCGAATTTTGTTTCCAATAATTCTAGTCTCAATGACAGTCTATGATAGACTCAACTTTCAAATTTGAATTCTATGATAAAAGAGGAAACCAATTTCTTAAGATAAGCTCTAAATGGAAGAGGAGTTTGACTAGTCACTTGCTTTACAAAGTTTATTTTTGAATCTCATGCATACATGCATCCCAATGTGTTTATTAAACTTATTTTCACAAGTTTTTGAGCATACAATCATACATGCATCAGCTCAGTTATCTGTTGACAACTACTTTTTGAAAAAGAAAAAAAAACATTCCGCCTAACGTTCGAAGTGGCTATATGGCTCATTTCACATGTTTTCTGCCTAACGCCCGAAGCGGCTATATGGCTCATTTCACATGTTTTCCGCTTGACGCCCGAAGCGGCTATACAGCTCATTTCACATGTTTTCGCCTGATGGCCGAAGCAGCTATACGGCTCGCTTTACTTATTTTTACCTGATGCTCGAAGTGGCTATATGGCTCAACTCAATTGTTTCATTCATTTTTACCTGACACCGGTGGTTGTGATAAGGCATTTTCCTTTTATTGAAGCCTCTTAGTTCGAACACCAAGGTTAGACGGTGACAAAACCATACCACTCAGGTTATACCCCGAGGATAATAATGCACAAATTGAACCTCAGGGATAAAAAATCGAATCTCCGGATTCACTAAATCAAACCTCAGGGTTCAAAATTTGAATCTCCGAATTCACCAGTCGAACCTCAAGGTTCAAAAATCGAATCTCAGGATTAAAAATTGAGCCTCTGGATTTAAAACTTGAATCTCCGGATTCAAACAATTCAGAATCGAACCTCTGGGTTCAAAACTCGAGCCTCCGGGTTCAAAACTCGAACCTCCAGGTTCAAAACTCAAACCTCCGGGTTCAAAATTCGAATCTCCGGATTCACATAATTCAGAATCGAACCTCTGAGTTTAAAACTCGAACCTCCGGGTTCAAAACTCGAATTTCTGGATTCACACAATTAAAAATCGAACCTCCGGGTTCAAAACTCAAGCCTCGAACCTCCGGGTTCAAAACTCAAATCTCTGGATTCACATAATTCAGAATCGAACCTTCGGGTTTAAAACTTGAGCCTCTAGGTGCAAAACTCAAACCTTCGGGTTCAAAACTCAAACCTCCGAGTTCAAAATTTGAATCTCTGGATTCACACAATTCAGAATCAAACCTCCAGGTTCAAAACTCGAGCCTCCAGGTTCAAAACTCAAACCTCCGGGTTTAAAATTCGAACCTCTGGGTTTAAAACTTGAATCTCCGGATTCACACAATTCAGAATCGAACCTCCGGGTTCAAAACTCAAGCCTCCGGGTTCAAAACTCGAACCTCCGGGTTCAAAATTCAAATCTCTAGATTCACACAATTCAGAATTGAACCTCCAGGTTCAAAACTTGAGCCTCCGGGTTCAAAACTCGAACCTCCGGGTTCAAAACTCGAATCTCCAGAGTCACACAATTCAGAATCGAACCTCCGGGTTCAAAACTCGAGCCTCCAGGTTCAAAACTCGAACCTCCGAGTTCAAAACTCGAATTTCTGGATTTATACAATTCAAAATTGAACCTCCGGGTTCAAAACTCGAATCTACGGATTCACACAATTCAAAATCAAACCTCCGGGTTCAAAACTCGAATCTCCGGATTCACACATTTCAGAATCGAACCTCCGGGTTCAAAACTCAAACCTCCGAGTTCAAAACTCGAATCTCTGGATTCAACAGTATCCTTTTATTTTGTTACATGCATGTTATTTTTTGAAAAACTGAATTTAAAATTTGTATTTTAGCGGTTTTTCAAAAATCAAAGGGGCAAATTGTGGACACATGGTTTAACCGGCCCACAAAGATAAGCTCGATGATGAAAGATGACTATTAAGTCCAATTTGTCAAGGAACTGGATTCAGACCTATTTGTGGAAAAAACCAAAAACTTAACCTAAACCCAAATCTAATAAACCAAACCCATCAAAATAAACCCATTAAATCCATAATCCATTAAAGCCCAAAATAAAGTCGAGCCCAAATCTCATAAAACCCTAAGTGAGGGGAAAATCTCTATTAAAAGGAAGCTAGAAAACCTTAGAAGGAGGAGAGAGAGAGGAGACACAAAGGAGGAAGGCTAGAAAAAAAACCGTAGAGGAAAACACAAAAAAAAAAAAAAACCACAAGTCAAGAAAAAGGGTCTGAATCGAAGGAATCAAAAAGTAAAGAGGCAATCAATGATCGATCTGAGGGCAAATAATTTTCTAAAAGTAACTTTCTTCATTTTTCTTTTATTTTCATTTTATTGTTTATATATGATTGTTTTCAATTTCTTTTGATTTGAATAGATTATTTTTGATTTAAAATAATTGTGTGTGTTGTTGATTTCAATTAATTCAATTGTTCAACTTAGATTAATTGTTGGGTTATTGTTTATAAAAAATTAATTTTGTCTTTCCATTTAATTTGTTATTTGTTATAGTTTTATTATTATTATTATTAAAAAAAATTGTGCTTTGGGCAACAGTGCACGACACTGCTGCCCGTGCACTGTTGCCCAAAAAATTGCTTTCAAATTTTTTTTTAACCCATCAACCAAATTGAGTTTCTTCTTGATACAGTGCATGGCACTGCTGTTGCCGTGAATTTTTTTTATTTTTTTTCTCTTTTTCTTTTTAAATTCTTATTATTTTGTTGCATTTCATTTGTTTTATTTTCAATTAGCATTCTTATTTTTGATTTATTTTTATTTATTTATTTGATTTATTTTATTGTTCTTATTTTAGTTGCTATTTTATTCTTGGCCTATTTATTTTTATGCAATATTTTTGTCTTTGTTTATTATTTATTATTAATTCATGATGATTTGATTAACTAGAGATTTATGAATTAATTAATTAATTATTTTCTGGTTAATATAATTGGGTTATTTAATATTGTAAAGTATTTTTATTAATTTTAGGCTTTAGTACATTTAAATTATATTTTATTTATTTTTTAGTTTATTTGCATGTAAATATGGGTTGTAACTCTTTTCTCCTCCCTCTTTCTTTGCATGTGTTTTAATTATATTGTTTTGATTATCTGTTAATTATTTATGTTGAATGGTGTGGATGAATGAATGTATGGATCAAGGCCCCAAAATTGCATTTAAATGGATTAATTAATAACTTGGGCTAAAACTAAAATTTAAAATTTGATTGAGGCCCATATGTATGTAATTAAATGGATAATTAAGTAATTAAAAATAATAAAATATAAAACACAAACGGAGGACGATCGTAAGGTCGGGTGGGCCATTCAAAAGCCCATACCCAATTTCTGAACCCAATCTCTGAGGACGGATGCTGGGCTCCCTCCGTGGGATCTAGTTGCTGTAAAAGTGTTCCCGGATTTCACCCGGGTGGCGACTCCATTCTCCGACCAAAGCCTGTCAAAAGGTCCAAAGTTGTATTCCTAGTGGGTCATGAGCCCGCATAGTGTCGTGGTCACTAGACACTTGGGCGCGCGCTGAACTCCGCCGCCTACAATGAGCTTACGACTCAATAAGCAATTATTAATATAATCAAACATATAATAATCCTGAAGAACTAATTAAGGAAAATATATAAATAGATTTGCCACATATCAACCATAAGAATTCAACACAAAAGGCTGTGCACGACCGTGTAGGAAATGCATATGGTCGTGCCTGAAGCTTACATTTTCTTTTCTGGACACGTACGACCATGCCAAAATGGCACACGGCCGTGCCTGAATTGGCACATTTTCTCCCTGAATCCGCACGGCCATGCCAAAAGGGCACATGGTTGTGCCTGAATCCATCATTTTTCTCACTAGATGCACACGTCCGTGCAAGAAGTTTTGAATTCAAATCTTTGTATATGCACGGTTATGTATTAAAACCACATGGCTATGTCTAACAATTTATGAAACATTCAAAACATCACAAAAGATATCCACACATCAAAACTACATTGTTGGTGTCTCATATACAACATTTTAACCAATCCACAATCAGAATCTTCACAATCACATCTCACACTCAATCCACATTCAACATATATATATATATATACACACACACACACACACACAACGCAATAATGTATGTTTATGCATGTTAGTTCTCCAGCCGGAGTCATCGTCATACGTTTCACACACGAAGCATACGTTTGCTTTATTCCTCACATAATTCATATTTTTTACATGTTTAACATTAATGGTCATTCCTGAGACTCTCTACCTAGCTCAGTCTCAGATCTCACATGTTTACATTTCTCACATAGATGATCACTTCTGAGACTCTCTGCTAAGCTCAATCTCAGTTTTCATAATCAGTGGAGGCTCTCTGCCCAGCTCAATCTCCACTATCACACGTAAACCTTATATTTCTCACACCCATCAATATGCACATGTATATATATTTATTTATATATATATGTTCATCACAATTCAATATCCATTTCATTTCTCATCATTTCCAATTTCAATAAATATAGTGAATCACAAATCACTATTCTGACAAACAATACCTGTGAATTCATACCACATCAAGTGGCTTACACAATTCAACCATTCCATATTCTCACAAATAACATATATATATATATATATATATATATATATATATATATATATATATATATATATATATATATATATATATATATCATTCTTGTCATAATAAATGGCATACACAAACCTACATAGCCATACAATAATAGTTACATGAGAATCATTATATAAGCATCATATTAACAATTACTTACCAAAAAGCTTCCAATTCCTTCAAGAAGAAAAGTTTCTCCTATTGATTAGGGTCTCCTCTATCTCTATCAACTCCTACACATGATTGCATTCCAATTCCAATAATCAAACATTATAATTCATCCTAAATTCATAAAGTGAAACTAAATGCTCAAAGTTCAATCTAACCTAAAGATGCACACACAAAACCAAGAACCCCCAAAATTCTACTGAAGCTAGGGTTATGAGTCTATTACCAATTTCAATTGGAATTACTAAATTTGGACATGTATAAAATTAATTATGAATTTTAGAATCCATTCGGGCAAAATAAGGCACTCAACAAGAGCAGTAAAATGTCCGGCCCTATTAGACCCTCTTAGGCATAAATTCAGTCCAAACTCGAAACACAAAAGTTATAAAGGCCTCTCTGAAGTTTCCAAAGAATCTAACTTTACTCAATTCAGAGCTCTATAACTCAAGTTAGGACTAAAATAATAGGACTAAAAAATAGAGGTGACAGAACCCGAAATTGCAACCAAGAAAACTCAACTACAACCAACAAAAATACAAGTAAAACTTACCAATTATGCTCCAATGGATATAAGAACTTCTAATGCTTCCCAAGTCTATTGATTGATCACTTGAACAAGATCAAAAACTCCCTAACAATTCACTCAAGAACTCACTCTCTTCTTTACATTAATTTTCTACACACTCTACCCATAACACACATACACATATAAACACCAACCAATCAAAAGCCTCCAAATGCTTCTTATATTAAATGCCCAACTATAACAATAAATATATATTTATCACTAATTATCAATAATAAATAATACTCTTAATAATATAATCAAATATCACCAAAATATCCATTAACCTCCTTAATGCAATGGAATTAGTTCACAATAGCCCAAAACTTTCTATTATGACAATTAACTCTAAACTTTCCTTACAATCTAGTCCCTCTCTATAACACATGTACAATCTTAAACTTAAATGAAGTCCACTTATATACTATGCATAAAATGCAATACATAAATCATAATTACGTATGCTAAAGGGTGGGTGTCACACCTCATCCTTCAAACAACCATTTATACACAATTATCTACAGTAATTACCTCCTTAATCCATTTATCATGCTTAATGAGCTTGTAAGGTTATATATACACTTGGTAACATTATTTAAAAACACGTACAATTTAAAACCTTATTTAATATTGCTTAATGTTACTACATCCATTCATTTCTTTCATTGATCACATATATAACTAGTTTCATCCATGATCATACATCTCATATATAAAAGTGATAGGCACCACTGTGCCATTCATCCATCCATCATAATATGAATATATGCATCAATATATAATCATAATACTAAATGCTGTTACTTATAATACAGGGTTTACATATCCTCGGATCACAGTCCGGAAAAGAAAAAGGTGAAAGATACAGCAGTAATAGTAGCAACACAAATCTAGGTCAACCCTCAATAAAAGACTAGTCCTATGGGTCAAAGATCACTCCGGTGACTCGCTCAACTAAGGGTGTAAGATAATGGCTGCTGACAAAAAAGGCCAAAATCTGATGCATCCACCTGACTGCATCACACCCAAGAGAGGGTGACCTGCACATCCAGCGAAGTAGCATGCGTGATGCGGAAAATCGTATGGACATTGTCCTCACGCTCCTCTCGCACAGCAAATACTCGTACATCTGCTCCTATAGGTACTACTAAAACCTTAAAAGCCAACTCGACATCAGCATCATGACAGATGACATGCCGCACTGAAGTCTCCGCTCCAGAA
>CATIWO010083748.1:0-10909 GCA_949673435.1 Macaranga tanarius | reverse complement strand
ATCTAGAGGTCACACACTTGGGTGGCTAAAGCATGTGATTCAAGAGTTGAATCATCTACACAAGCCTTGGAGAAACTATTGTGGTCTTCTTCAAACTTAAGGAGTTTGTGAGTTTCTTTGAACTTAAACTCCTATGTGGTTGTGTTTGTATACTTGATGTGTTTGATTTTAGCTATATGTTAATTGCAAATTGGATCTTGGGGATTGGAATTCTTTATTTGATGAAGAACTATGCAAGTGAAATTTTTAAATTTCACCCTTTTTAGGCTAATGCTTCCGCTGCGTGTAGTTGCATAGTTTGATTCCTTTCAAGAATCACTCAATTCGGACAAGTAGGGAATTAATTATGGATTTTAGAATCCATTCGGGTAAAACATAGCATCTAAATGAGCAATAAAATGTCCGGCTCTAATGTCCCTTCTTAACAATAGAATTAGTCCGAGCTCAAAACATAAGAAATGTAAAGGACTCTCTGAAGTTTCCAGGGAGTCTAACCATGCTTAAATCAGAGCTCTATAGTTCAAGATATAGTATACATAATCAGACTGAAAAATAGAGGAACACATACCCGAATTTCCCAAAATGACAACTCAATTACAATCAATTAAAAACACAAAGCAAAACTTACTAATTGATGCTTTAATGTATAAAAGACCCTCTAATGCTTCCTAAGGCAATGAATTGCTAGCTTATACAAGATTGAAAACTCTCCAAAAACCATTTAAGAACCTCTCTTCTTCTTATTCATTAAAAATCTCTGCAAATCCCACACACACACACATACATATATACCCACACACTTCACCAATCATAAAATGCTATTTCCCCCTCTAAAGTCTTCGTATAATAATTACCTATTAAAGTTATATTTAACCCTTAATAAATAATAACAATAATAATAAATATAATCAATTATATTATATATATATATCACCATAATAGCTTTTTTCCTCCTTAATGAAATGGGAATATTACCCATCACCCCATTCTGATTGTGACAATAAACTCCCAAACTTATCCTACAATCTAGTCCCTCTCTACACTCATGCACATCTCTATTATTAATAAGGTTCACTTATGCATTATGTATAATATGTAATTACATACATCATAAATATGTATGCGAAAGGGCGGGTGTTATATTTCTCCCCCTTTAATAAAATTTGTCCCTAAAATTCACTACTCACTATATTTCGGGAATAAATATGGGTATTTCTGCTTTATCTGTTCTTCCACTTCCCATATAGCTTCTTTCGGTGAATGGTGACTCCATTTTACCTTGACTATCGGAATCTCCTTATTCCTCAATTGTTTCACCTTTCGGTTAAGAATCTCTATTGGTTCTTCTATATAAGTTAGCTTCTCATTAATTTTAATTTCTAGCTCTTGTATAATGTGACTCAGGTCTGAATGGTATCTCTGTAGCATCGACATATGGAAGACATCACAGATAGAAGATAATTCTCTCGGAAGGGCCAATCTATCAACTAGTGGTCCAATCCTTTCAATGATCTCATAAGGTCCCACATATCTTGGACTTAGTTTCCCGTGCTTGCCAAACTAAAAAATTTCCTTCCACAGTGACACTTTCAAGAACACCTTCTCTCCAACATTGTACTCCATTTCCTGATGATGTCTATCTATATAACTTTTTTGGCAATCTTGGGCTACTTTTGAACATTTTTTGACCACTTGAACCTTTTCCACAGCTTCTTGTATCAAGTATGGTCCTTCAATTTGTCTTAAGCCTTCAACATCCCAATAAATCAGACTTCTACATTTTCTTCTATACAAAGCTTTATATGGTGCCATTCCGATGCTATAGTGAAAACTGTGGTTGTAGGTGAATTCTAGCAATGGAAAATGGTCATCCCAATTGCCTTTGAACTCCATAGTACACGCCCTCATCACATCTTCCAAGGTTTGAATTGTCCTCTCTGATTGTTCATCCATTTGAGGATGAAAAGCAGTACTAAAGTGCAATTTGGTACCTACCGTGCCTTGTAAACTTCCTCAAAAGTGTGATGTAAGCTGTGGATCTCTATCGAATACAATTGACATCAGAAACCCATGTAGTCTCACTATCTTCGACGTATACAAAAAAGCTAACTTGTCTAGCGAGTCAGTTTGTTGTATTGGCAAAAAGTGTGCGGATTTAATGAGTTTATCAACTATGACCTAAACAACGTCATGTCTCCGAAAAGTTCTAGGCAACCCAATCATAAAATCCATCATTATTCTCTCCCATTTCCATTCTGGTATCTTTAATGATTGTAAATTTCCCGCATGTGCTTGATGTTCCGCTTTGACTTGTTGACATGTCAAGCATTTAGCTACAAACTCCGCCACATCCTTCTTCATGGTTGGCCACTAATAATATGGCTTCAAATCTCGGTACATTTTAGTGCTTCCGGGGTGCATCGCATAAGGAGCAGTATGTGCTTCATTCATAATTTGTCTCTTTAATTCTCTGACATCCAAAACACACATTTGACTGCCAATCACTAACATGCCATCTTCTCTAATTGCAAATTGAGTATTGTCTCCTGCTTCCACTTTTTATTTCATCCTCTTCAAGTATGCATCTTCCATTTGATCACTTCTAATTTGATCCACCAAGGATGGTTTAACTTGCAAAGTAGCCATTAATTGATTCTTCCCAACATCTAAACAAACATTCATTGCTCGCAATGCCACAAGATTCTACTTTCTATAGCAAATTGTTCCAGCTGTAATTTTTACCATTTTTTGACTTAAGGCATCGGCCACTACATTCGCTTTTCCCAGATAGTACTCAATAGTGTAGTCATAGTCTTTCAATAACTCCATCCATCTTCATTGCCTCAAATTCAACTCTTTCTGAGTGGAAATGTACTTTAAACTCTTATGATCGATGAAAATGGCAAATGTTTCTCTATATAGATAGTGTCTCCAAATCTTCAAGGCATGGACAATAGCAGCTAGCTCTAAATCATGAATAGGATAATTAGCTTCATAAGGTTCGCAATTGCCTTGAAGCATATACAATGACCCTCCCATTTTGCATAAGAACACACCCTAACCCTTGTCCCAAAGCATCAGTGTGCACAACAAATCCTCCATCTCTAGTTAGTAATGCAAGCACTGGAGTGGTCGTGAGTGCTCTTTCAACTTCTCAAAAATTTGCTTAATTAGTTGAGAGACAGTTAAGTGGATTAATATTGATTAAAGGTTGTGCATTAAAATTGGTTTTAAAAGACATTAGGTTGGTGAGAGCCGTCAAATTTAGTGTTAATTAATTCTGATTTAATCATAGGTTTATCTAAGAGGAAGATCTATGGTTTCTAAGATTCCTTCAAAATGAATTAGAACTAGTGTACACCTAGTTGGGTAATCAATCCTTTGAAATGGTCCAATTAAGAATAAGAACCCTAGCCTTTAATATTTGTTTGAATCTGAATTTTACTTTAGTTTAATTTAATTTTGTTTCTTTGAAATTCCAAACTCTATTTCGTTGTCTAAACAATCAAACATTGTGAGTATTGCATCATTCAGTTCACAATCTCTGTGGGACGATATCTTTATTACTACTTGATATGATTCTGTGCGCTTGCGGATTACACACATCATATGTCTATGGCCGTGTTCACCTCTGGAAAGAAGACCAAAGAAAGACATGTCCATGTTAGAGGCCGTGTCTCAGAAGAGTATGGAACACGGGCTCGGGACATGCCCGTGTGGTAGCCCATGTTCTGTAATGTGAACATGAATCTCAAGTCAATCATGGCCATGTGGTTAGTTGAGGTTAAAGTCAAGGCGCTGCAGTATGAAGATACGCCTGTGTGGATGTATACACGCCCATGTGATGTCAATTTGTCAAACTTTGTGTCAATTTTGTCAACTTGGTGAATTATTGGAGTTTTGGGCGGGAAAGAACAAGAAAAAAAAAGGAGATGGGCGGCAACACAAAGGGAGCTGGAGCTGGAATAAAGCAGAGAAGAAAGAACAAAAAGAAACTAAGAAAAAGAAGAGGAGGAAGGGGATTCAACACCAAATCTGGACCACTTGAGCTTTTCTACCTCTTTCCCTTCTTTAATTCTTTAAGTTCCTAATGTGTTTCTTATTTGAATACATTATTTCTGACATTATGTCTAGCTAAATTTATACTTGGTTGGGAATTTCTGGATCTTGGTTGTATATAACATGTTGAGTTAATATATGTATCTTCATATATTTTACATAAAATGTTCATTATGCTTAATTATTATTTATGATTTGATCACTCATGAATAATATGTTAATTAAGATTAGACATTGAGAAATGCTAGTTTTAATGGATCTATGAACATTTGTTGGATGATTTGTTGACTAGAGATAGCTCAAATTTAATCCAATTCCATTTGGGTGTGATTTATGATTTATCCTCTGCATTTATTTTAGGTCTTGATATAATGAGAGTTAATTAAAATCCATTTAATTGGTAGAGATAAATTAGTTAATTTTTACTCGAGAGAGACTAATCACATTGTAGGAAATCTAGGATTTGCAATTGTATCTAGTTTTTATGTTATTCAAATGTTATAGAAGACTAAGTGAAATAAATTCCCAACCATCCTCATTACATTGTTATATCTTAATTCTCTTTAATGAATTCTTGTAGTCAATAATTTTTAATTAATTTTACACTAGTATAAATCAACCATTAATCCTTAAACAAGTTAAAAATTGGGACTAATAGTTGGATAAACAATTTAATCCTCGTGGGAACGATACTTACTTACTCTATATTACTTATCGAACCCGTATACTTGCGGGGACCCGAACAAACCCGTATTGACTTGATGACAAAAGTTTTCGGAATTGATTATGTGAAACGCTACTTTGACGGTCTACCTATCACAGCTAAAACTAGTGAAATATATACTGCTCTCCTCCACTCTTATGCTAGGGTAAAACTGCTTAGAAAGGCCAAAGAGCATTATAAGAGAATAAATGAATCCAGCCTGTCCTTCACTGCTCTCCCATACAATGAGATGATGACTTTGTATTTGTCAGTTGGGTAGGTGGAAAAGGTCTTGTTAGTTGTTGAAGAACTAAAGCATCAGAAGGTTGGTCCAGACATCTTCACATACAATCTCTGGATAAGTTTATGTGCTGCAACTTTAAATATCGATCAAGTTTCAAGGATTTTAAATGAAATGAAGCATGACTCTAGTTGTAATGATAATTGGCTTAGGTATATTCACATTACCGAAATATACGTTAAAGCATGTCATCTTGTGAATGCAGAGTCCAGTGCTGTAGTTGAAGCAGAGAAAGGTATTACTCAAAGAGAATGGATAACATATGACTTCCTTATTATCCTCTATACCGGTTTAGGAAACAAAGATAAAGTTGATCAAATATGGAAATCCTTGAGAATGAAGAAACAAAGAATGACAAACAGAAACTTCATTTGCATTCTTGCTTCATATATGATTCTTGGACATTTGAAAGAAGCATGCGAGGTTCTTGATCAGTGGAAATAATCTACTACCATAGACTTTGACATGTCTACATGTGGTAGGCTTTTGGCTGCTTTGTCAGGCTCTGGATTAACTGAAGCTGCAAATAACTTCCACATGCTTCTGATTGAAAGGAACTGTGATCCCACTAATTTAGCTAAGTAACTATTTGTATTGGTTTGTTTTGGGTAGAGAAGCATCATTGATTAGTGTTCAATTAGTCACCTCTCTACACACGCTCAAGACTGAAGCACCTGGAAATCTAGATTACTGCCCTTTGGTATTATCACTACACTATCTGTTGTGTTTGTGATATGAATTTTAATGGGAGATATGTTTGCTTTGCACTTTGGACAAGTTTTGGGTGTTTTGGACGTGTTTGGTATGTGTATTACATGTTTGAAGGCAGACATGGGCAGACACACGGGTGTGTCTCAGGGTGTTATGAATACGGGCAGGAACATAAGGGTGTTGTTGGCCGTGTTGGAACCTACCAATTTATCCAGAAAGATACACGGACAGACACACGGGCATGTTCCAGGCTATGTTTCGACCCCGTTTTCACTCTAGAAGGCTACACGGGTCGAGACACGCCCGTGTAACAACTAGAGGTGTCCAAATCCGTTTGAGAAGTGTTTTTCTCCAATTTTCTCTCCATAAAATCTATAAATAAGCCTTGTATCAATTTAAGGTTAAGGAATTCAGCCTATTCATCATTGTTAGCCATCTAAACACTCTTTGTACGCTATTTTTACAATCATAGTGAAATCTCTCCTACTTTGCTTGTAGTTTTTACCCATATTGGGGTTTTCTATGTAAATTATTGTGTCTATTTTTATTTACTTTATTTTTCTACTGTGTGTGTGTTTATTTGCATTCACCTATTGCTTCCGCTGTGACTCTAACAAATTGGTATCAGAGCTGAGATTATTTTTCCCAGGTTTGATCTTGGCGTTATCTGATTTGAACAATGGCATTGTTGAAGTATGATATTCTACAATTGGACCGTAGCATCAGATTTACGTTATGGCAAGTTAAGATACGAGCCGTACTCGCTCAGATGGAGTTAGATTATTGTATTTTGGGGTTTAAACATATGCCCGTGTCATGGACTGATGATGTAAAGAAGTGTAAAGATCGTAAAGCCTTGACACAAATACATCTACATTTTTTAACACTATTTTATAGGATGTAATGAAAAATAAGACCTCAACTTCGTTGTAGGTGAAGTTGGAGCATATATGCATGAAGAAATCTCTCCCTATCAAGATGCATCTAAATTAGCATTTGTACTCTCATCGTATAGTGGAAGGTACATCCCTTGAGGATCACTTAACTGTGTTTAAGGATATTGTCTCTGACTTGGAGAGTATGGAGCTCAAGGTTGAGGATGAATACTTAGATTTGATTTTGCTATGTTCCTTACCTTCATCTTATATAAATTTTATTGAGACTCTTTTGTATAGTCGTGAGAAAATCTATCTTGAAGAGGTTTATGAGGCGTTATATTCCAAAGAGCAAGTTAAACAGTTGGTGGTTAACCCGGAGACTTATGGAGAGAGTCTTGTTATTAGGGGAAGGATGACTGAGAGATGTGGGGATGAGAATAGAGGAAGGTCTAAGTCAAAGAGCAAGACTGTTAAGTGCTATTATTGCAAGAAGAAAGGTCATGTCAAGGCTGAGTGTTTTAAGTTGAAAAATAGGACTGAGAGGTGATCAAAAGGGTAAAAGGCCATAAAATTCTGGTGAAGCCAGTGTTGTTGAAGATGTAGAAGATTTGGAAATCAAGGGGATCTTCTTGTTATCTCTGACAATAGGGTCAACTCAACACATGACTGGATTTTAGACACCGCCTACACATTCCATATGACTCGCAATCGGGAATGGTTTACAACCTATGAACCGAAAGATATGGGGACTGTTTTGATGGGGAATGATGCCCCATGTAAGATTATCGGCATTGGAACAGTCTGAGTTAAGATGCATGATAGGATTATCAGAACACTTGAGAGTGTTCGGCACATTCCTGATTTGGGCCGAAATCTTATTTCAGTTTTTACCTTCAACAGTGAAGGTTATAGTTATTCAGGTGGAGGTGGAATGTTGAAGATCACGAAGGGCTCTCTCATTGTGATGAAGGGGCATTTGAGGCATGCCAAGTTATACGTCTTGGAGGGTTCGACCATTATAGGTGATGCAGCCATAAACTCCTCCGAGTTGTATAAAACTACACTTTGGCATTTGCGATTAGGCCATATGAGTGAGAATGGTCTAGCTAAGTTGAGAAAAAGAGGACAAATTGATGGTCAAATTGGGAAATTGGAGTTTTGTGAACACTGCGTGCACTACTAGAATTTATCGATACAGCAACGGATTTTAGAAACGGAAAATATCCATTTCTAATTAGAAACAAATTTGAAACAGAATAGAAATGGAATTAAAATAAAATCATTATCTATATAAATCAGAAACAGAATTGACATACGTTTCTAAATTAGAAACCGAATTTTTAATTCCGTTTCTAAATTAGAAACAAAATGTTAATTCCATTTCTAAATTAGAAACGGAATTGACATCTGTTTCTAAATCAGAAATGGAATTAACATCCGTTTCTAAATTACAAATAGATTTTAATTATGTTTCTAAATTAGAAACGGAATATATATTTGTTTCTAAATTAGAAACAGAATTTTAATTCCGTTTCTAAATCAGAAACGGAATTGACATCCATTTCTAAATTAGAAACAAAATTTAAATTCCGTTTCTAAATCAGAAACGGAATTGACATCCGTTTCTAAATTAGAAACAAAATTTAAATTCCGTTTCTAAATCAGAAACGGAATTAACATCTGTTTCTAAATTAGAAACATAATTTTAATTCCGTTTCTAAATTAGAAACGGAATTTTTATGTTTCTAATTTAGAAATAGAATTTTAGTTCCATTTTTAAATTAGAAACAAATTTAGTATCTATTTCTAATTTAGAAAATTTATATTTTTAATATTTTATTTTTCATTCACTTATTTAGAGACATTGTATTTCAATATGTTCCTTATATCTATGTAACCCTAAAATTTTATTTTGTTCTTTTTCAATCACTACTACCTGATTACCTTCTTAAAAAAAAAATCACCGATACCTCCTCTTGTCCTTTTTTATTTTTTTCTTTCTTTCTTTCCTTCCTTCGCTTCATCTCTCCCTTTATGTGACTAGATTTAATTGACTGGCTTTTCCTATTTTTTTCTCAAAATTTTCTATCACTTTCACTACAAAAAGTTGCAATTTAGTGACAAAAATTATTTGTTTAATTATTTTTCTTAGTAATTATAATTAGAATAAATTAATTAATTTTTAAGGGAGATTAAGCTAAAATAAATTAAATTGATATTTATTAAGTAATTCTATAAGATTTAAAATACTATAATAAATTAATTAATAATTTAAGTTTATTTTATTTATTTGCATTTAATTTGTAGTATGCTAAGTTATTATATTATTTGATTTTAAATTTTTTTATGCATAAATGAATAAGAAAATGCATGCTCATATTAAAATATAATATATATCAAAATAAATATATATTTTTGTTATAAAGTTACAAAAATTTTAATTATTAAATTCTGTGATATTTCATATTTGTCTATAAAATTTAAATTTCATCACCACTAAAGAAGTAATAGATTCGAGAGACATTCCAAATTAATGAATGCTTATACAAATAGTGATCTAATGGTAAGAGCCGATGTCGAAAGCTCAAGACGAAGCCGTATGACGTGCAAGTCTCATGTATGGTTTCTTGAGAATGGAGTGGGCTATACCTAATAGAGTTTCAACCAACCACTATCGATCAATTCCGATTTAGAGCTACCTCATACTCTATGATATATATATAGGGGTATAGGATTTGAGACAAAAAGATCAACGAGGCATATTAATGAATTAGTACATTAATAATATTATGTTAATTATTAACTTATTATTTTATAAGTAAATTTTTTTACTTTAAAATATAAAAATTAAGAAGAAAATTATTTAAATTATATAAAAATGTATAAAATAGTAATTTTATTTATTTTTTATAGCTATAATTGATGTTTTTAAAATTTATAATAGTTTAAAACTACGTAGTTTCAGTTTAGGGTTAGAGCAAAGACTCTCTATTCCTTTTTCGCCACCAGCTCCCCAATTTCCCTCTTCTTGCCGCCATCTTTTTCCCATTCATTTTTGAATTTACTTTCTTCCCTCTTAATAGATTAACCCCGACGAGGCAGAGGTAGAGGCAGAGATAGGGAATTTGGCCACTTCTACACTGTCAAACTTTGATTTTGCTTTTGATTTTGGTCTTTTTTTTTTCAACCTCTGCTCACTTCTCCACAAACACTCCAAACCCTACCCTCTGAAATGCCTATCTTATTATCTCTTCATTGTAAAACTATCTGCTGCTCACCTCTTGTGTCGTCCTCTGTTCACAGCCGCCTTCTCCTCAATTTGATGATCCTCTGGCGAATCAGGTAAGTGTTTTAATTTAGAATTTTTTTATATACAATTATATATGTTTCTCTGTGTCAAGAAACAGCTTTTGTTTACATTGATTTTCTCAGAGATGGCATTGATAATGGTCCTGGTTTTCAAGACCCCTTTCAGGAAGTTGGTTTTGATGGGGTTGGATCGGGTAAAGAGGGGTCGTGGTCCAATCATGGTAAAGACCATGGCGGGAATAATTTTTATAGTGTTGATATCAAGTGTTTTATAGCATGATGAAGATCCAGAAGCGTGGGATCGATGATGGTCTTCTCAATCCAACAGACCAGGTTCTCGTGGCTAAGCATCTTCTTGAGGCCACTCTTATAGGTAATTGTTTTTGCTTCTTTAAAGTTTGTTAATTTTGTTAATGTGAAGGGTGTTTGTTGGGAAGGCATGGACTTTTTTGTGTTTTTGGGGTTTTGGATGTTATTGAATTTTATGTCAAATGTTTGATTCATGCTGAGATTGGTGGATGACGATTCCATTGTTACGTTCATGATATGGTTATAGTTTTGGGCAAGAAGGACACGACCATGCCATGGAGCACTACCTGGAAGTGCTGCTACTAATGGTACAAAATGCCATGGAAAGAGCAGGAGGAACAACAGTGAGCACAATAAGAGAGGTCTGCTGCAGAAGATTAAAGATGGCATTTCTGGCAATAGTAGCAGCAGCAGCAGCAGTGAGAGTGAGAGTGGCGATGAGAAGTGTGGAAGGAAGAAGGCAACTACTCTAAATTAGGCTTTAAATAATTATAATATGCTATTTGTTTTCTTTTACTGAACTCTTATCAACTCAGTGTGCATGTTTGTTCTTGTGTTTTGCAGAATTAAGAAGAGGCATGCATGGTGGCAATGAACAAATTGGAAGAAGAATATGAAATGTAGTAAATAAAAATTAAT
>CATIWO010083719.1:0-38923 GCA_949673435.1 Macaranga tanarius | reverse complement strand
AACAGTAAATTTTTGTTAGCCGCTCTTGGCTTGCATAAATTTTGATGAACTTGCAGGGGTTTCTCCAAGTCAAAATTTAACCACGTAAATCCCTTTCGTGCATTGCAGACATACTGGCTTGTTCTTCTGTTGATATAAGTTGATATATATCTAGTCTGAGTTGGAAAAAAAATTGTGAAGTCGTCTTAAAAGAGCTAGGTGTTAAAATCCCTCATTCTTTTTTGCATTGTGTCCTGTGCGTTAGGTGCCTAATTGAGGCCATGATTGTTAGCAGGTGAAGGTGATATATGTATTATTTTATCATGGGTGGGCCAGTGCACTAATTTTTAATAGGGCCCTTACTGGCGGAGTCCTTTGGACCCATGTATAGTATTAAGGTACTAATCTCTCGGTGGGTGTAAACAAGTCAAGTCGACTCGCGAGCTACTTGAGATCGACTCGAAAAAAACTCGAAATTGACTTGATTATTATTGAATCGAGCTCGAGTTCGATCTACTCGAGTAGGTTGTTGAGTTGAGTTTGAGCTCCTTAATATTTTACTTAATAGGCTCGCAAGCTTAATCGACTCTAATTGATGTTGTACATATTTACTATTTTACCCTTTATTTTATATATATTTACAAGAATATTTTATCCAATCGAGTCGACTTAGATATTGGGTCAAGTTCGAATTTGAGTAAAGTTCGAGCTTCAAAAAATAAATTCGATCGAGTTCGAGCTTGACAGTGTGTCGACTCGACTCAGATTGATTAAACTCTCATTCTTTGGGTGTGGAGTGAGGTCTTGAACCTGAGACCTTCTTCTCAATAGAACAAAAGCCCCACCACTCCAGTGGAGTTGTTAAAATGCTACATTTAATGGCCTTATTTTAGATTTTTACACCCTAGTTTTAAAGTTAGCATTGGGTTTATTTGAAAATTTTGAAAGTTGAACGTTGTGAGACTGCAATGATATTTAGCATGTTTCAAACACTTCACCACTTGCTAAAGTTTGTTTTCAGTCCTTAATTGCAAAAGAACAGTTTAATTTGATGAAAGAAATAATTGCTTATACAATGTTAACCCTAGTAGTCAAGAAACTAGATATTTTTTTTTATCAATTTCAATGAGATGCTATAATATTTAAGCAAACGGCCGATGTTCCGTGTAATTTGTATCCACCACTCTAGCAATCTGGCCTTTTAAAGTTATCCGCAAAATCCACAAGAGGATTCGAGCAACTTTCCTTAGGCACTCGGTCACTCATGATTAACTTGGCATGCTCTGGAATGAAACATTCAAGACTTGTGGTGTACGAAGCAGTTGACCTACGATAATTGCTACGAATTCAAACGGGGGGTGTAGCATTGTTATCTGAAAGGATGCTTTTCGGTTTTTTCTTGGAAAAAATATAGAAAAGTACCTTTACTTTTTAACAACTTCTGTATGTGGCTTTGTTTTTTTTGCTTTAGACAAAATATGGGGTTGCATCATACTCACTCTGGGCTTGAAATAAGTTGATGAATTCACTCCCTTTTACATAACAAGAACAAATCATCTGCCAAGCAGATTTGATCTTTCATAGCCTTACAACAGGAATGAAATCTAAACTTATGAGCGTGCAAAAAAGTCAGCTTTCTTGATACTCCATCCCTAGCGTTAAGATCAGTGGTGACATTGGGTCATCTATTTTATTGTTTTAGCACACCTGAAATGTCCCTTCAAACTCCCGTCATGATGATAGAGAATGTTGCACTACTCTGATGCAATCCATAATAGTAGGTGCTCCGCACAACACCAAGACTAAAATAGGTACTCAGAGAAAGCTGACAGCAGACATTCTCTTGGAACTGTTTTTGTGTCTTTGAATCGTGCACCCAGTTTCAACCTTGTTGCCAAAAGGGTTGGAGCCTAATAGAATGATTCCAATTCCTTTCAATGCATGCAACAAGTATTTGCAATCCCTACGTGGATCAATTGCACATTCCATAAATTTAACAGATATGAGGCAAATAACAGGATTTCTTCAACATGCCAATGGCAACAATCAGTCATTTAGTTTTTATGTGTTTCACTAGCATTCAGCTAGCATGATGAATAACTCCTCATCTGTTATGGCTCCCATCTCCATTGCCCTTTCTAGTACACTTAGACCCCCGTCATCCCTCACTGCTGGGGAAGCACCTCTGCACAATGACTAATTTTAGTGGATGACAACATAAAGAATTTCATAAAAAAACATTGAAAAGTAATTGTAGTAAATGATGGAACCTTGACATGGATTCAAAGGCCATCTAGAGTTAGAATGCAGTGAAAATAAAACAAGTGCAAGTGGAAATTCAAGCTTTGAGTGAGTCAAGAAGCAGTAGATAAACAAACATATGATAAATAGACCATAGAGTGAGGATCCATGAGCAACCAAGGTCAAACTAGTGAGAGAGAAAATCCCAAACCTTGAGCATGCTCTCAACTTTTGTTAATCCTTTTAATTTTATAAAATTTAGCCAACTCAATAGGACTTCCGAATCAATTTAATGATAACCAGAATTTAAACGTAACGCTTGCATAAATATCTCAATTATTTTATAAATGAATAAAAGAAGTATTTAGAGAAACATCAATATAATGTATTTACTTGAATTAAAATGAAGTAAAAGAACTTGTTCTTTTGCCATTTGAAATAGCTACATATATGTTTACATTCTTGTTTTCTCTTGCTAAATTTGCTAAAAATTATTATCAATGAGATAAGATAATACTAAAGCTTGTAAATTGTAATTTAGTTTAATAACACCTTAAACCACTAAAGTTGAACACATTAAGAATCATGGTATAAAAATTCAAAAATTTTTTTAAGATAGCTGCATCTGTGTTTACATTGTTGTTTTTTCAAGCTAAATTGGCTAAAATTATCGTCAATAATATAAGATTAGTGAATAAATTTTAATTTAACCCCAGGAACTAAATGATAATTTGCCTATTAATATGGACCAAATTAAAAGAATTGGCTAAAAATATAAATTAACTGTCTGGAAGGCAGAAGGAAAAGAACTGACATCAGAAGTAGACACCAAAAGTACTTAGTGTAGAAGTCTTTCGAGGTTGTGATTAAATTGTTTTAGGACCCAGAGCAACAAATTTCATAGAGATGAAATTTCAACCAAGATATGTTACCTGCGAAGCAGAAACTTTGCCAATATATAGTTCCCATTGGCAATGCAATGGTGCAAAGGAGTTCTTCCATGGAAGTCCCGCAGATTCACATCAGCACCAAACTGAAGCAACAGTTCAAGCATTACTGTATTGCAATAGTGGCATGCCAGATGCAACAATGAACAACCCTGAAGGCAATTCCCCGGATCATTGGAGTCCTTGATTCTGGGACAATTTGCTGGATCATGTTTCTTTTCTGATGGATCACAATTGAATTGAGAATCTTGGGTATCATTGACATGGTGAAACACTTCAATGCCGACCACTTTGTCAAAGGTAGTGTTAACAATGTTTCTGTCTGAAATCACAATACAGCGATATACTTCTCGCAAATTGTTTGTCTTGACAGCTTGCCAGATAATTGAGGCATGAGTAAAGCTACCGGATACACTTGCTTCTCTGACGATTAGTAATTTTTCCACATACTAGAACAAAGTAACCAAAATTAGCCTCATTCTTAAAATAAGCTATGGTGCAATAACAGCATGATAAACACTAAAATAAGTAAGCAAAAAATTTTGAAATGAATCATTCAAGTGGGAGGTAGACTCTTAAGATACCGGGATATGTTTTCAAACTTCAAGAGAAGAACTCTCATTCTTATTTAAACGAACATCACTCTTGAGTCACAACTAATAGAGGGATATTTTAAAAGGATATTACAGAATCTGAAATGCCAATTTTCCCTGACTTCTGACAAAGAGCACTTTTGGAGCTTTGAATGTGTAAAACTAAGTGGATTTATGGCAGTAGTTATATCGATGGCTTCTAAGATGCTAGTTGGCAGTACTTGATCTGTGTCAAATGTATTATTAATTACAAGTGATTACTTGATTGAGGAATGTGATCCAAAAATTTAGAGAAAGAAATCATCCTTGTGCCAAATCAATTGGCAAAAGTATCAACAGTCAAAAGGACAAAAAAAGTCTATCAATAAGCAATAATTACACATCAATTCCACAAAAGATGGCCTTTTTGGGCTGATATTAACAGATCCAGTAAGTAGAACATCATAGGCTTAATTTAAGAAACACGATTAAAGTAGAAAGCAATTGCAGACATGACTACATAAAGGATACCACCAATATGCAAAAGGTATTACTTTGACCAGTAAGTGTAATGAAAAATTTTCTATCACATACAAGTAAAGAATTCTATGCGGTACCTTTGCTTGAATATATTTTTCTTTACAGAAAATAGCATCATTCGGGCTTGGTTTTTCAATTGACGATGCAAAAGCATTTGGTTCATCAACTCTGCATGGGTTAACAGATTCAGCTAGACTTGTAGGCAGTAAAATAGTAAAGGTAATTACTTACGAATACATTATATTAGATAAAGGCAGTTGAATAAAAAATGACCATTGACTATATCATCAGTACTATACGTAGAACATGCTTTTTCTTTACTAAGCAAAATTGACCCCAAAAAAAACCTTTTGCGTACAATGTATAACGTGTTAGTCTTTCAACGTAAACCTAATAATTACTCTGATATAACATTTAGTGATCGTGGAAAAATTTGAACTGAAAAAACAATACTAGTTTCGTCACATCATTGAAATATTTCACCCACACAGGTGATTGTATTCGTTGTCATCTCATTGGTTAGCACCCAAAATGCAGTAAAGTAATTTAGGACAGAGACATTTGGTGCTGTCAATTACCGTCTGCAAAGGTCAAAATGGAACTGCTTTACTGATATTTGCTGAAGTATGTAGAATAAACAACAATAGTTACATAAATTTGGAAAGCATAAATTACTAGGAAAAAATCCTGAGGCTAACACTGGAACCAGCAGCTTCAAAATCATCAATTCTAGTCCTTATAAGTGAAGAAAGTATAATTCTGAGGGACTAAAGTTTTCTATTATTATAGTAATTCAAAAAGACTGAAGTGGAATTGAATAATGAAGTCATTGGAACTAATACACAATAAATTCAAAATGCTAAGAATAAGTGCTATAAAAATTTTATTATTTTAGTCACTGCACGAAATTAAGAACTTGATAAAAATTGGCATGTAATTCAAGAAATCCCACCTTTCGTTCTTTAGCAAAAGTAATCCTTCCCATACAGAGTTGCAATAAGCATTGCCAAGAGCATGGAATAAGTCCAAGACTGTGGGTTCCCAAACCTTGACATCTAATGTTAGAGATCTGACCTGTAGATTATAAAAGAAAAGATCCCTTTAAGCATAGAATCTCGAGTATTCCAAAACCATGGCACCAAGTTAATTTATCAGTCCCGTTTAGTCTTTCAATAAACAAGTAAAGAAACATTTCACATTCAAAACTAGTGATTCTGTGGTACTAAAAGCACACTTAGAATTTTCAGAAGTCAGTTCAACAGTCTCAACCAAAACTGACAAATAAATATATTATGGTCAGATAGAACCATTTTGACCAACACAGTTGGAACCAAAGCTGATAAAAGTAATGGCAAACCTTCCTAGAGTTAACTCAATAAATAAAATGCAAAAGACTGGCTAATTTCAGCACCACAAAATCTATCTCTACAGAGAGAGGTAGAAGAAACAAATCAAATGTTTCTAGTGGTCAGTAAATATGCTTAAAATTCTTACAAAGTTACAAGTACAACATTTGAATAGAAATTTATTATTTAATAGATGAGAATACTAATATATAAACTGTGAACTTTGTTCAGAAAATTGATCATGAACTGAGAACTTCTATAGAAGTACAGGAAAACATGACTAAGCAGTTGATTATGGTTTGTGGAATGAGATAATGTGATGAGTTTTGATGTTGTCTTGAAGTGACAGATTGAGGCAAATCCTATCATTTATCTTTTAATGATGAATTCTTTTTTTCTTCCTCTTTTAACCTGCAGTAGCACAGTTTTGGAAGTTTAATTGTAATGAAACTAAGCTTGGCAGCAAAAGATACAGACTTTATTCTACAATCTAAATATTGTTAATACGAGACAAGGATGAGACAACAGAGTGGATTAATATGAAGACTGAAGTGCAGTTTTATGAAAACCTCATTGAGGTGCCCAAATTGGGCCTATTTAATATAGCTTATTTGCTTTTCAAAAAAAAAAAACCCCTCATTGAATTATGTACCCACTATCAAGCAACTTTTGTACTACTTCACAAGTCATGGCCTACACAATACTACTATTAACTGAGAACTAATGATGAATGAGCTTTGAATCCAAAACACGGAGCACCTTTGAAATATGAACGCCTAGATTCCGATGAACACCAGAGCACTCAATGCACACCAGTATACCAAGATTAAGAGATGCCCAATCAGGTTCAGGAGCACTGCACTCGGCACAAAGATCATTACCAGGAATTTGTCTGAGTATCTGATCAACAGAATCAGCCCTATTAATTTTTAAGTCATCTTCTACATGTAGATCACTAGGTAGTTGTTGAACTGCACATGCAGCACCACTTGTATACTCATTGTGTTGTAGATATTTCACTCCTGGATGTGGCTGCAGGAGTAGCACAAAATTCATGTGAGCAAATCCTGTGTCATTCAAATTTAACCAAGTATAAGAGCATATTGTGGCGCTAAAGTGAATAACCTGTTGCTGGAGATGAGCATTCAATAGAGATGCAATTACTCCTGTTATTTTGTTTACCCAGTCTGTTCTATCTGCTTCATTTTCGGCCTGACAAACCAAACAAGGATGTCACTAACTTTCTATAAAACCTCCAGACCTCATTATATGACTTAATCAGACAGAAGATAACAATAATCAAAAAAATTATTAGCTATTATAGCTGTAAGTTTCAGGTCATAACATAAATCACCATGACGTAATAACCGCACAAGTGCTTCATATGTATAATCTTATAGAAAATTGAAAAAGCATAAGAGCTGATATGTACACGGCAGCCATTTTTAGACAATATATTTCTTCAATTTTTGCTTTCTCTTCATGGCTTCTTCATAAGTTTTAAACATGTTTACCCATAATTTTCAAGTATGATGCTTGTCATTCTAGTATAATGAGCAACATTCTCACATGTTAGGCAGGTGAATTTGAAAAAACTAGCTTTCATAAGTATACTAATGTCTGGTAAGCAGAAAGCAAAAAATGTAATGAATTGTGTCTACATGGAACAATAATTAATGATGGCAGTGGCCATTGAGATTGCCAGACTGAAATGATCAGCAATAGTAATATGAAATTTCCAATGGCCACTAGACCTACAACCTAGATGAATACAGCAACAAACTTTTTCAGGAGAAGAGCAGGAAGTTGCCAAATCAATGAATCACCTGCAATGTGTATGTTTTCAAGGGGGAAATAACTCTGAAACACAATCGCAAATCTCTGTTCTCTGCATCCATCTTCGATGTTGAAGTGTGAAGATCGATAATTCGGTAATCTAGACTTCCTTCACCAAGTGATGACGCCCTGTTATGCTTCAAACGAAATCTAGTGAAGACACTACTATTATGTTCAACTGAGGCAGTTGAACGATGTTGGAAGCCCTGAAGGGAAAAGATGTGAATTTAATGCTAGGACTAAAGCTTATCCCAGAATTTCTAGTACAATAAATTCCTCCATGTAACTAATGCAGGACAGTTTCTAAAAAATTGAACATATGCACAAATTGAAGAAGTAAGCCAAACACTCCATCAGATGTATTAAAGATGTTTAGTACCAGAAGATTAAAGCTCCAATTACAGACAAAAACAGATCAAGGGGGACAAAAAGGGGGTTTTGGGGGACAAAAAAAGAACAAATTGCAGAAGCTAGAAAAGCTAAGACCTATTAGAAAGCTAATCTAAACCACTTAACTCATATACCAGCAACTACAATGTAAAAATGGTTAAATCTGTAAATTCATTTTTGCTGCTTCTTTGTACTACTACTACTAATAAATTGATTCCAATTTAAAATCAAAATAAAAAATGTGTGCAATTGTGCAGGCTAGGACTAGAACTGAGTAAAAATTGAGCTGCGAAGTAAGGTAAAGGAATAATCTTTACTTTGTAGCTAAAATGGACCGAATAGTTAATAAATTAGTAAACATACCATATGCTTTGTATTATTTCTGTAATAGTACAAAGTTCCTTGACTGTCTAGTACAAAGAACCTTCTCTTCCAGTCTGTCCTCAAACTAGAAGAACGCTTTAGTAGATATCCTTGTTTGATAATCAGGACCTAAAAGTGGACAAAGTAAAGACAAATAAGACAGCTTTCTAGTAATGAATGCACTCGTTGGTTCCTCGAGCTCAATTAAGTTTCCACTATAATCAGAAAAACAAACTATTTGACAGGGAAAATATCACTTGACACCCAGATTCCATAACCTACATTCAACAATCATACTAGCATGTAAATGCCTGGTCTGCATAATTGGATGGTCATATTCAACTTGCAAGTCCTACAATGAAACCCAGGAAAATTCATTGACCAATCAAAGCAACCAAAAATATATATCCTCTGTTTTTCCAAGTGCCAGATTTTTCCCAATAGAAAAGCAGAAAAATTGAGAAGGAGAGGACACCCACATTAATTTCATTGTTCTAGAATAAGCATGTAAGGCAAGCTTGAAAAAAATGAAAGGAAACAAATTGAAAAAATTTATCTACCATAGTTATGAATAAGCCCATTGAAGTCCTAGGCCCATTTTGCGAGTAGAAGACTAGGAATTGACATCAAAGAAAGAACCATTAGTGGAGCTGACCAAAATTTTAAAACATGCAATTCAATTTCAATTAAAGTAGGCATACAGTCATGAGCATATCGGTGACCAAGGCATGATTAGAATTAAGCAATTTAAAATTTTTTTTCCAATGAAATATTCCCTGGAGAGAATTAAAAGATAGAATAGAATAGGTTAAAGATACAGCCATAAATTTGAAGCTCAAACTGTTTTTGATATATACAACAAGTGTCTCATGTGATCAAGCAACATATAGCAAGTTGAAGAATAATTTTGAGATTGCTATATCATTTGTCAAATAATTATAATCATGCTCAAGAAAAATCAAATAATGTTTAGATGATTTGAAGGAAAAAAGAAATACTATCCAGGAAAGACGCAGATTGATTACTTACTTCCCCCTTTGCAGTGGAATGCATTATTGCTTCTATGTTCTTATAAGAGCTCATACCAACAACATGAATGCCATCAGCACTAGTTGAAGGTTCTATATTACTAGAAGCATGAACACTATTAAACTCAGCTTGGGTCCTGAATTCCTGAATCCTTTTTGCAAGTTTATCTTGTTCACCATTGGCTAGTTCTTTTGATTGTTGTGCATACGATAACACCTGCCTCAGGTGAAGCAATTCATTTATCACAAACTGCAATTTCATAAAAAAAAATTCCAGTCTTGTTCAAATTTAATAACTGAGGCTCCATTTGTTTGCAGAAAATTTTCTATGGCTAATTATTTTCCGCATTGTCCGATGCCTGGTGTGCTCAGAAAAATTGGTCAATGGAAAACATTTTCTTGGACTTGAAAAACTAAGCCGTTTCAGGGAAAAGGCCATTTTTCAGAACTACGGAGTTAAAAAGTGCAAAAACATATTAAAAAATCATAAGTATATACCAACAAATTCATTAACAATTGGGTAAACAACTTCAGTCACCAGCACTCATAGCGAGAAAAAATTTCAAGTTTTCTCCTTTTTTCGTATAATTTTATCCTATAGTAATATGTAAATCAGAAATATAACACTTTAAAATAAATTAAATATTCAAATATTAATTTTCACTGAAAAAAAGAATAATAAAGCTTTCCAATGATGCACACCAAATGTTCCCCATAGAAATATTTTCCAATGATAGAATATTCTTTCCGCAAACAAATGGAGCCTGAGAGCAAAAGACATCAACCCGCTTCCCAACATGCAAATCTACCACCCAAAGGACATATCAGTGACAAGACATACATCAATGCAAATAAAGAAGTGCTCCTTGAGGCAATAACTAAACTACTCTTATGCATGAATTCTAGTTAATTGACGACACAAGTTTCCATATTTCAACTAAAAATTCGTTGATGGACTGTATAAGTTGCAAACATTTGATCTTAATTAAAGGGTATTAAAAGAAATGCACAATTGTTTAGATAACAAAATATTGGGCTTATTTAAGTCAGCTTCAACTTTTCCATGCCCTCTACATTCAACAGGTATGGTATCATAGTATCATAGCACAATCTGCTGCAGCCTATATGATTTATTGATCAAGCAACTGCAGATTTTCTGATTAATGACCATTTTAAATTTCTGTGTATTTCCCACATCTCCTTGCTGTTTTCGGCCCACCAAAGCCATGCAACAACAATTGTCATATCCCAAATAAAATCTATATCAAACTATATTTATGTGATGCCAATTACCTTATTCAAACTATATCCCAAATAAAATCTGCATCAAACTATATTTTATTTCCACCTTATGGCTGTCATTTAATCATGCCAAACTTGTGTACACATTTTTTCTTTGATGCCGACACTAGTTGTCAGACACCATAGCTGGTCAAATCATAGTCCTGAGTAACTTTTAGTTCAGCATGAGGATTCTGACATCACACGACTCTTATCACCTCTGCTTTACATGTCCAGCTTTTGCCCTGTGGTTGACATCCTCACAACATCACTTATTGTGTTGTATTAGCTAAGCCTAGATGAATTGTGTGCCTGTGGGACCTCTACACTATTAAGGCTAACTCTGTCCCTGACAAAATAAAAAGAGATAAGAGCTCAAGGGTTAATGCTGAAATGGGTGCAACCGATTGGAAGCAAAGAATCCACATCAGTAGGTTCAAAGGAATTGAGAGGAAACATAAGCTAGATGGTCAACTCTCCAGAATAGCTTAGGTCATTTCTAAACCATTTTGGACAAATGTGTGTCAACTAAATTTATGATTGTTACGAATGTAATCCAGTACTTCACAATATTGGAGGCACAACATATGGACGATATCTTATTCGTAACAATATCTTATTGTTACGAATTCAATCCAGTACTTCAACATGGTAGCCCCAATAGTCTAAGAACCCAAAATGACCCTGGGCTGCAATTCAGATGAGCCAGCTGCCAACTAGACCTGCATTTAAGACCTGAGAGCCTCAATCTAGGCTCAATATGTTTAGGCAATCGACAATTGTTTATAGTTTATCAAAAAACTCTGTCTTGATATTAAGTCATTTAACCTTGGGTGACAAGCAAAACAATTGTGTTGTGGATAATACCTCTAGATACTTCATGAGATCTTCTGTACATGTGTACCTCAAACTCTACAATTTCCTACAATCCATGCACAATGTCTACTACGACAAATCGACTACAAAACCACATGCTTTATTTTAACTTCCTAAATTTAATTATGGGATCACAGTCAGTACACCTTATTTAATGGATAGAACCAAAAAATCTTTGTGCCTGGCCAAAACAATCAGAGAAAATTATTAATTGGGCACCACTGACTCAACTAATGAAGGAAAGTTAATTAAATGCATACTGCATTTCAAGTGGCGTGCTCTTTCTTAGGGTAACAAGAATGTTGATAATTTAGGAGTTTCAGAGACCAGTTTCCCAATGTGCTTTAAGGAGGAAGCACAAAATGCACCACTTGTGCAACAGAAGTCAAGAAAGATATTGCAACTTATTATTAAAGGCAATAAATTTTCTTCTGGAGGTAACATTGCAACTTATGCAACAGAAGTCAAGAAAGATATGGCTCCACTATGTGCGCTGACTTGGGCTTCTTGTATCTTGCACTTAAGGCACACCTTTGCTAACTCTATAAGTATATGTATCTCACTTTCACATGATAAAGTCAAAATGCAATATCATTAGAAAGAATCACCACTAGAAATTACCTTTTCTTCTCTAACAAAATAACTGCTGTTTTATTCACCTTTCAAAATAAGGAAAAATTATAGACAATGCTAATGAAATTGTGCTTAAATTTTGTGAAATTAAAATTGACTTGCTGTCTCACCTGGTGAATAAATGGCTCCATTTGGCTCAATAATTCATACCCCTAATTCAAAAAGAAAAATAATAAATTCAACCACATAGAATAGGGCACTTGGTGCACATAAAGTGAAGGTGCAGTCTATCAGACAATCTAATCACACCAGCTTAAAATATCGCAGATGAGCATCCATAATAGTGCTTATAGATTCCAGAAACTCGTACTTCTTTTTTGCTTCAATATTCACTAGTGCACTAACCTGAATCCCTTAAGATCAAAGAGATACATTCATTAGAAGCAGGAATCAAAGAAACCTTCAATGAAGAAGCTAAATAAAATTTTAGATATGCGCACTAGATTAAAGCGGCTTCTCTCGAATGATGACTTTGAGTTCTGCAAATCCTGTCAAATAAAAAAATAAGGGCAGTAATCTCCTCTGTTTCAGCAATAAGCACACATTTATCAAAATGTAGAGGCAGCGGGTTGGTGGCTAGTTGTGGTGAAGGATTTACTTATTTGAGGACACAAATTGCAAAAAACCACGGGTCAAAAAAGAAAAGAAAAGAATATTGTGCCAATAACAGATAACTTAAGCATCACATTTGCCATTGTGTGGCTTAGAACTACATAAACTGAATGAGATATCTGGACAAATTCCAGCCTAGCTAACATTGTCTCTAGTCCATGTTGCAACTATGAACGAACAAAATGGCAAAACTCATCAAATATGATGACTAATGCCCATATAATGAATCAATTAGTGCTCGGCAATCAGTTCAATGAAATTTGACAGAGAAACATACTGAAAACTGAATAATTGAATACCAATGGGATTTGAAGTTAAAATATAGGTAGTAGGTTCCTTTGATAGTTTCAACAGCATTTGCTAGCTTTTGAAATAAAATTGATTAAAATGACTGACCATTCAAATGAACAAATGGATTATGGTAGATGAATTCCATTAGGTAATAAAAGGCTTAAAAAATATAATGCTGTACCGAAAAACAGAGTACCTCTTCTAATTCTTCAATAATGTCTCCACGAGTATTTTTCTTCAAAGCCACAAACTTTTCAAGTGACTGCCAAAGGAACAAAACGAGGTACCAGTATCTTAAAGCTCTATATTTGTATAGGAGTGAGAAATACCACACGCCTACAAAACATTAATATACTATCACCCATTCCAAAGTACCAAATATGGATCATAACCCATAATTGTGCACTCAATTTTACAGACAAAAGCATTTCACATATAAATCGCAGTAAAAAGATTCACAATTAAATCTAAAAACTCTTTCCAACATTCTGCATATCTTTCGTGCAAGAGAAGCTCAAAACTATGGCTACTTCTTTTAGTTTTTAAGCCCTTGGCCAATTTTGTTAAACAAAAATCTGATTAAGAGACACTTGAAATGAAAATCAGCAAGGTCCATAATTGCAATGATTTGTGAAGTTTAGAGTTGACAGCATAATGAATTTATGAGCATGAAATTTAAAATTGAGTTTGAAGACAACGGGGCATGGTGTAAAATACATAAACTTTTATTTATTCAATGACAAACTAATATGTCAAACTAATATGTTTGCAAGGGTTATATAAAATACAAGGAACAAAAAAAAAAAGCATTACTAAGAGCCACCATGAAAATAAGATACGAAATTATTTATCTAATAAAAACATCAGAAAAAAGACATAAAGTTTTCTAAATTTTTAAAAGGAATTTTGAGACTTAATTTGGAATGCTTTTTGTTGTTTTCTTCTTTAAAAGAAAAAGAAAATGCTTTTCAATTAGCAAACACGGAAGTTTTCCCTTTTAAATAAGGGTGAATTACTATTTACCCTTTGTGTTTGATATATTACACTACTTGGTCCCTGACATTTAAAATTTATATTATCTTCCTCTTATATTTTGCGTAATTATACCCCCTCCGTTTCCATTACAATTACCGTTAGTTGACAAAAAATTATACTATTTGCTCCCTCTATATGATTATATTATACTATTTACCCCCCAGTATTTAGAAATTATATTTTTTTTATTATTAAACTAATTTTCTTAAAGTTTACTATAAAATGATAATTAAATCATTTAAATAAGAATATAATATACGTAATTTAAGTTTATATAATTAAATTTTTAATTAAATTCCAATTAATTAATATTAGTCTTAAAATATCTCTATTTAAATATTACATTAAAATATTTAAGTTGCATTAAAAAATTTAATCAAATCAATTCTCTTTTTTATTTTGAATCTAATTATTTATTTGAATTTTTAGTTTCAATCATTGGGTATATTGATTAAATTATTTAAAATTAATAATTTTACTCATAATACAATTTATATATTCAATAATTTAAACTAATAATTCAAATAAAAATCAAATTTTAAAGTTTAAAAGAAGTTAAAAAGAAATTTACTTTTTTTTATGAAATATAAATATTTAGGTTAATATTAAGTAAATATATTTAAAATTGGAAATAAGAAATTGTTATTTGATTATAATTTTGATTAAATTGAAGTTAAAATAATCTTATTTATTTTTGTCAAAAATATTTTTAATAAGATTATTATTTTTATAGTCAATTAATGATAATTTTAACATAAATTCTATTAAACAATTAGTTTATATTTTTAAAATTTTTGGGGCAAATAATATAATATATTCAAATAGAGGGGGCAAATAGCATTTACTTGATCATTTCATATCAGTTAACAGTAATTATGACGGAATGGGTAAATAGTATAATTATATAAAATAGAATGGAAAGATAATATAAATTTTAAATTTCGGGGACCAAGTAGAATAATATGGCAAACCACGTGAAGTAAATAGTAATTCACCCTAAAAGTTGACATTATTAGAAGTTGCTTTTGGATGCATCAGAATAAGGAACTTAAGGTAGGGGTGTGCAATCGGTTGGTTTGGTCGGTTTTAGAGTTTTTTTGACCGAACCAAATTAACCGAACTGAGTTAATTAAAAACCAAACTGAACTAGCTATAAAATCGAACCAAAATTTTGGTCATAAAAATCAAACCGACCGACCCAAAATTTTTAAAAATATTAATTATTTTCGTATTTTTATATTAAATTATTATATATTTTTAAAAATTTTTTGAAATATATATAAAAAATAAAAATTTAGTTAATTTGGTTAATTCAATTAACCGAATTTTTCAGATACAAAATTGAACCAAACCAAATTTTGATTCGATTCGAAAAAATAAAAAATACAAAAAAATCAAATTGAACCGAACCAAATTGGGTCGGTTCAGTTTGCGGTTCGGTCAACTCGAAAAACCATGATCACCCCTAACTTAAGGGTTATAATTGGAGCTAATAATATAAAGTGGAAAACGAAAATTGGAATAAACATGAATTGGAACTTTTCCCAAAAAAATTTATTTGTAATTCATAAATTTCTATATCATTTTTTTTTTATATATTGCAGAAGATAATATAAGAATCTTGTTGGAAATCAATAGACAACAAAAATAATTAATATAATGTGGGTTCAATAAGGAAAGACTAAAATAATTTTTTTTTTAAAAAATGATCCACTAGTTTTATTTAATTTTTCTCTTAAAATATCAAATTCTTAATATATGAGCATATCACAGTTGTTTAAACGTATGAATTAGTAATAGACTGCTAATTGTCCAGTAGATTATATTTTATTAATTTTAAAGCACTAAATTTTTTTTAAATATATATGATAATAAAAAAGTACATTTAAATTAATTAATTTTATATTGAACATTTTTATTCAATATTAATAATTTTTAAAATTTTAATGGAAAAAGGTATAAAAACACCCTAACGTTGTGCCCTAATCTCACATCCACCATTAACGTTTTTTGAAATGCTAATACACCCTTGTCATTTTGAAAACTATATATTTAAACCTATAACTTTTAAACCACTATTTCTAACATGCACAAAGAAAAAATATTAGACAAAAGTATATTTTTGCTCCTAACGTTTATAATAAGAACCAAATTTATCCCTAAAGAAAATTTAAGAATATTTTAACACAATTTTTTTTTAAAAAAGATTTAAATTTTTTATTAATAAAAATGTTAAACAACTATTTTTTTTATATTCATAGGATTTACTAATAGTAATATGATATGAAAAGAATTTTACATCTAATTTTTTATGGGAGATTTTTTTTAAAAAATATTATATAAATTTATTCCATCCTATTTCAAAAAATTAGGAATATTTAAATAAAAGAAATTCATCTCATCCTTTATAAAATTTTTCTTTTTTTTATTCACTCCCAAAATAAAAATAAATTATAATTTATTTATTTATCTATCCATCTCATCCTAATTTGTTACATGTAATTAAATATTTATTAATTTTTATTTTGAGTGAATAAAAAGGAAAAATTTATATAGAATGAAATGAATTTTTTATTTATAGGTTTCTGTTTTTTTAAATGGGACAAATTTTTTTTAAAAAAATTCCATAAAAAATTAGATATAAATTATTTTTAATCTTGTATTAGCATTAATAGATTTTATGAGCATAAAAAAATAAATAATTATTTAATAATTTTATTAAATGAGAAGTTTAAATATTTTTTTTTAAAAAAATTGTATTTAAATGTCCTTAAATTTTCTTTAGGGAAAAATTTGTTCATTATTATAAACGTTTAGGGCAAAAATGTATCTTTATTTAATATTTTTCTTTATGCATGTCAGAAACAGTGGACCCCACTGACATTTAGAATTAACACTATTTGTAAAAAGGGATTAAATATATAATTTTCAAAACGATAAAGGTGTATTTATACCTCGAAAAATATTAGTGGCGGATATGAGATTGGGGAACAATATTAGGAATATTTTTGTACCTTTTCCCAATTTTAATTTATATATAATAATGAGTTCATTTATTAAAATTCATCTGTAACATTTGAAAATGAAAAATTAGTATATATAAAAATAAAAAACTAAAAAAAATTATAAAATATATTATCTTAAAATTATCATGTGTTCCCCATGAGTAACCCAAGTGGTAAAAGGTACGAATATCCAGATATAGAGACTAAAGATCGATTCCCGCACCCCTTGATTTCCCTTTTATGATGTTGGGAATTAACCACTCAAACTGGATGTTAAAAAAAAAAGTTATCATATGTAATCAATGAATAAGTTCTTGTCGTATAGAAACTATGTAATTTAACTATTTAATTTTATTTAATTCAATAAAATACATTTCTATTTAAAAAAATTGTCTTCATTGAAGTAAAAAAAAAAGTCAACTGCATAATTAATTACCTAAAAATCTAGAATTAATATATTAGATTTTTTTCTATTTATTAAACTACTATTGTAATACTCGATTCCTTCCTCACAAAAAAGGTTTTAATTACAATTTACCCACTAAACTTATTATGAGAACTTTTACAATTTTAAATTAAGATCATTTCCTAATTTATTAACTATTACTGCTTTCACTTGGTATACAACACTGCTAAGGAATTTTTTGTTTACATAGCAGAAAATGGAGAGAGTCTTTCATACTCAATTTTTCAGAATAAAGCCTGAGGTTTGTGTTGTTGAACTATCTAGGATAACACAGAGACTTCAAGAGAATGCTGACTCTTTCATTGCTCGGTTCAAGAAGATGAAGAAATGGTGTAAGATCTTTCTACCAGAGACTGAGTATGTAAAGATGGCCTAGATGGGGCTAGATATTGAGCTTAAAAAGAAGTTTCAAGGGATAGAGTTTAAAGACTTCTACAAACTGTCAGCAAAAGTAGCAGAGTATAGGGAGCTCATTTGTAAGGAGAACTAAAGGAGAAAGACAGTCATGGGGACCTATTTCCAAAAAATGCATAATCATGAGGTTGTTGTTATTGATCTTTCCACATAAAGTTATGGAAAAAGAAGTCACCAGAGTTATGAAAAAAAGTCATAGGCCTCTAGTGCATGATCTCAGTACACGTTTGAGGTATCCAAGATGAAGGAGATTTTTTTTATATCGAAAAAGAAAAATTTATTACTTTTCCTGCATATAACAAAGCCCCTACGAAGGAGGAACTGAAAGATAAAAACTAGTGTAAATACCATAATTCCTATTATCATTCAATTAATAATTGTTAGGCTTTCAAAAACATAGTACAAGATAGGATTAATAAGAGAGTTTTAAAGTTTCTTAAGAAATAAGAAACAATACTGGTAGACAAAGATCCTTTTCCTTTAGTGGCCTCTCACTATAAGAAAAATACAGTTTAGAAATGGAAAAATTCATTTCTAAAATTGAAAAATCCATTTATAATAATGTTACAAATGCATTTAGAAATGGAAATTTGCCATTGTTAAAATGCTCGTTGCAAATCAAATAGAAACGCAATTTAACTTTTTATTTCTAATTAAAAATGGAATTGTAACAAAAGAATTCTGTTTTTAATGTTTGAAACGAAAACTATTCGTTTTTAATAGAAATGAAATCCGGGATTTAGAAATGAATTATTATATTCCATTTCTAAAATCTAAGGTTTAAAGCTATATGTTTAGAAACAAATTTTGTTTTTATTTTAACAACAACAAGAAATTCGTTTCTAATTTGGAAACATATTTTTGTTTCGTTTCTAATTCATAATTTTATTTTTTTTATTATTTCTAGTTGCCTTTATGAAAATTCTTAATATCAATGTTAATAAAATTTCTATTCAACAACTATAATAATCTGCAATTGGTTATTTATGAAAAAATAATTGTACAAAAGTAAAATAATTTTACATAGTATTCATTAAATAATAGATACAACAATTTGCTCCAACTCTTGGTTAAATATAACAAAATTCCTATATAACTAGAGTACTTTATATATAAGATAAGTAGAATTGAAAAACAGAGAAAACTAAGTTTGGCTGCAAAATGTGAAAACGAAATTAAAATTTTGTTTCTAATTTAGAAACGAAAATCAATTATGTTTCTGATTTATATTGATAATGATTTTATTTTCTTTCAGTTTTTATTCCATTTCAATTTTGATTTTAATTAGAAACAAATATTTTCCATTTCTAAGATTCATTGCTAAATCGATAAATTCTAGTAGTGTCTGTTAACAAGGCTACCTTTGATCTTTACTCGCTTATCAATTAGAAGAGAAGGATTCAAGAGGAAATAAAAGGGGGTCAAAGCCACTATTCAAGAATGTATGGGTTAAAAAGCCAGAACTAGGAGAGGGCTCACCAAATTAAGAAGGAGTAAAAAAAGTTCAAGCAGCACTAAAGAAAAAGATCCAAAAAAGAGCCCCAAGATTTGTGGTTCCTGCAAAGGTGGCTACAAGAAACCAATGGCATAGAGTTCAACATAAAAAGTTCCCCCAACCCCTCACAAGAACGCAGAAAAGAAGACTTTAAAGACAGAGCCTTAAGAGAAAAATAAAGGAAATGGAGCTTTCCCCATAAAAATCCAAATTTAAAAGAAAGGCTATTGAGGATGAAGATGTAGAAATGGAAGAAAACAACTTAAAAGATGCTATAAATGACGTTTGAATCTATTACAAGTTTTAAAGAAATAGGTTTTATGAAAATGAGTAGTTTCTTTATAGGTAGCATTTTTGTACCTTTGGATTGTATTACTACTTTTGATGTTTTGCCTCATGGTTTCAAGTCTATAGAAGTAAAGGATGATGTAATAGAGATTGAGAATAAAGCCAACCAATATGAGGAGACATAATATAAAGTAGATGATAATATACATAGAGGAGTCACTATTCGGGCTCTAAAATATACTGGACCAAAAAAAGTGATATTAGAGAAACCCTCAGTAGAAACAACGAGGCATATTAAGCCTGTATACATCAAAGCTCATTTGAATGGGATACTAGTTTCTCGGGTACTTATTGATGATGGGTCTGCAGTGAATGTGATACCTTTGAGAATATTGGCTACCTTAGAAAGAATCAAAGAGGATCTCATTTTTATAAATGTTATTATGTCAGTCTTTACTAAAGAGTTAACTAAAATGATTAGTGTACTACCAATAGAACTCACAGTGGGAAGTAAGACATCTCTTATCGCTTTTTTTTTTTATGAATTCCTTTGCATATTACAATATTTTGCTAGGGAGAAACTAGATACATGCTAATGGGTGTATCCTATCTCCCCTTTACTAATTTCTTTTGTTTTGAAAAGGTGATGATGTAACGCCTGTAAAGTGGGGACATGCAATTTTAATGCATTTAAATTAAGGTTATTGTTAAGAGTGGACATGATGCATTAGAAATCATTATGCATGAAGTATGTGAATTTCATGTATATTGTTAGTATTTACTTACTGAATTATATATGAACCATTGGGGTATGTGGTTAGATAGTGGTGTTATTAGATTGGAATTTGGGTGTTGATTAGAACTAGATTGTAAAGAAATTTAGGATTTGAGTGAAGCAATTAAAAGTTTAAGGACTAGTTGGAAAGAGTAGCATTTCATTAAGGGGCTAAGTAGCTATTTTGATGATATTTTGTTATATTATTAAGTATTATTATTTTTGTTATTTGGTGATAAATATAGATTTAATTATTAGTTTGATGATGATTAAAGAAGACTTTGGGGAGGTAATTTGTTAGCTTATGATTGGTGGGTGCTTAAATGAGTATATTTAAATGTATGTGTATTTGTATGGTGTATGTTTGTGTAGGAAAAGGAAGAAGAATAAGAGAGTTTTTTTTAGAGATTTTGGAGAGTTTGTAAGCTTGTTCAAGTAATCCATTCATTGATCTAGGAAGCTTTGGCAGGTTTTAAATCAATTGGAGTCCTAATTTGGTAAGCTTACTTGTGTTTGATTTATTTTGGTTGAATTTGATTGTTTGCAAATTTTGGGTATGCTTCCTCTGTTTGTCAGTCCTTCTTTTTTCTATAACTTGAGCTATAGAGCTCTGATTTGAGTGTGGTTAGACTCTCTGAAAATTTCAGAGAGTTCTCTAAAATATTTATGTTTTGTGCTTAAATGGAATCTACTGTTATGAGGGTCAAATCAGGCTAGACATTTTATTGCTCATGCTGATACCCTGTTCTACTTGACTTATTTCAAAAATCCATAATTAATTCCTTACATGTGCTAATTGTATGATTTCTATTGGAAATGAAAGTAAACTCATATATGTAGAGTCTGTACTGACTTATTTTAAAAATCCATAATTAACTCTCTACATGTGCTAATTGTATGATTTCAGTTGGAAATGAAAGTAAACTCATATATGTAGAGTCTGTATGGAATTGGTGATTATTAAATATGTTTATAATTTTTAAAAGTATCATGAACTTTATATATCAAATATGACAGCAGTAGTATATAGGTTGGTTTGTAAAATTTCTTATGTGTTGGTTATATGATGATATCTAGAGTTTTAGAACTCCAAATTGAGCAACGTTAGATGCTCTAGAAACTTCAAAGAGTCTTCTATAATTTTTGTGCTTTGAGCTAGAGCTGATTGTACTGTTAAGGTTGACTGGCATGGCTTGACATTTTCTTGCTCTTGCTATCAGCTCTGTTTTGCCCGGTTTGTATCAAAAATCCATAATAAATTTCATACATGTCCAAATTGAGTAATTTCAATTATAATTGGAAGTAGACTAATATGACTAGTTTTAATATTATTTTCATGATTTTTGGACTTATGTGTGAATTATTTGGATACATTGAACTTTAAGCACCTAGTTGCCCTTTTGTAATTTTAGGGTAAATTGCTATGCTTACTTATTGAAATTGGCACATGATTGTGTGTAGGATTTGATAGAGCTAGAGGAGACCCTACTCAATAGGGGAAGTTTTTATTTAATAAGGAGTTGAGGGCTTAACATAAGTGATTATTAATATAATGCTTATATATATCGAAATATTGATTCTTTTATATATATATAATGGTTATATAATTGTGTAAATTGTGCAAGCAATTTGATGTGGCAAGAAATGAGAAGTAATGAATGTGAGAATAGTGAATTGTGATTTAAGTTGTGAATTGAATGAGGTTAATTTATGGATTTGAGAATGATGAAGTGGAATGAGTTTCCACTCTTTTGTGTATTGCACATATGTAGATTGTGAATTATGGCGAATATCATATTTGTGTATAATGAATAATGTGAATGTGAGAATGAATTAGTAGTTGTAGATGGAATGTTAATATGATGACTTATTGTGATGCAATTTTGTTGTATATGATGTGTGTATTTCACAAGAAGGTGAAACAAGTGAAGAAATGATGATGTGTGAGAAAGTGTGTTGAGTAAAGACTGAGCCGGGTAAATAGTCTTCACTGATTATAAAATGGAAAAGCTGAGCCAAGCAGATAGCTATCCATGATTGATTTAGAAGAAGTGAGACTGAGCCGGGCGGATAGTCTCACTATATGGCCATTTGAAATTTGAATATGATTGAGAGAAATATGCCAAATGTGGCTTTGTGTGAGGTGATGATATGAAAAATGGTTTTAGCTGGGTATGGAGTAATGAGATGGGAATATGAATGTACACATTCTTGTAATTATGTGAATTGGTTGTGGATACTGTATATTTTGTTTAAGTGACTTATGCGTGAGGAATTGTGTGTTATTGATTCCACCTGGATAAATTATGAGTATGCATATGGATTCATGTATTTGTGTTTGCTTATAAATGTTGAATTTGTGTATTCAATATGTATTGTGAATGTGATGGTTGTGGTTGGGTGATGGTATTTATACACAACCATATGAATTAATAATGAACTATTAATTACAATTGATGATGTGTATTCGGAATGGTTATGGATATTTGGAAGATTATGAGAATGGAATTTTCAGGTTATGGGCACGGGTCAAGATACGGGCGTGTCTTAGGTCGTGTGATGAGACACGGGCATGTCATTGACCGTGTAGGTTAATTGAATTAAGACACGACATGTTTTAGTGGAGACATGGCCATGTTTAAAGTGACATTTTTGTCCAGAAAAATACACAGGAGAAGACACAGGGGTGTCTACATATAGAATTTTAGACAGTGGGGTACACGGGCGAAACACGGCCGTGTTTCAGATCATGTTTTGACTGTAAATTTTGTCCAGTAGACTACACGGGGAGAAACACACTCGTGTAGTCCATTTTCAGTGGTTTTAATTAAATTGGATTAATTAGTTCTTGAGAAGTTTTAATTGCAGTATCATATTAGTAATTGCTTATTGAGTCGCAAGCTCATTCCTTTGCAAAATATGTTTTTCAGGATGTAGATAGATAGAGCTTGAGGTGTGCGGTGTTTATGAGTTTAGGTGGGTCAGAAGCAAGCTTGGTGTCGATAATCTCATCCTTAATTGCTTTTGTCATTTTGATTTATGTATAGACATTATGTATATTTATTTATAAAAGTAAAATAATTGTGTATAAGATTTTTTTTAAATTTATGAGAAACTTTCTTATGCCATGTGGTTGTGCATTATTATGGACATGAGTATGTTTGTGGTTGAGGGTAGTGGTGAGCAAAAATAACCGAAAACCGAATTACCAAACTGAACCGGTTGGTTCGGTTCAATTTTCAGAAATAAAACACTAATTCGGTTTAAACCGAATCAAAATATGTTCGGTTCGATTTTTAGAGTAAAAAATAGATAAAAACCGAACCGAACCAAACTCTAGTATATTCTAAAATTTTATATATATTTATAGTTCGGTTTGATTGGTTTATTACTAATATTTTAAATTTTATTAATAATATTAGTTTCTAAATATAGAAAACTCTTAATAAAATTATTTACTACCAAAAAAATTCTAACAAAACGTATTTAAATATATTTTAGAGAATCGGTTCATTTGATTTTTTTAAAAAATAAATAAATAAAATAAGTATAAAAAATTACCATTAATATATCTTATAAATCTTATTAGAATATTGTAAAATTACATAAATAAAATAACTTTAAAATTAAAAAGTGAAAAGAATATTAAAAAAGAAAAAATAACCGAACCGAACTGAACCAAACTGAAAAAGTTTGGTTCGGTTCAATTTAGTTTTAAGAATTTTTTACACCGAACCGATATAGGTTTCGGTTCAATTCGGTTTTAGTCATTTTTGAACCGAACCGACTTTTGCTCACCCCTAGATGCACTTCTCATATTGGCTTAGTGCTTTGGTTGCTAGCTCAGTGATTGAACTCAAATCTACACTATATATAATAGTATGAATAGAGGGAAATATTTTTAGATGAAAAAAGGTATATATTTTTTATGTAATAACAAAAATTGAATAATTGAATTTGAGCCAATAAATTTAAAATTTCAATCAAATCCTTTATTGGTATCTAAAATTTGAATTTTAACCAAATTTTCAGTAATTTTAAATATCTAAAACTTTAAAATTTCAAATAACTAAAATAACCGTAGTATTTGAAATCTAATACAAAATATTGAAGTGTGTCAAATTAAGGCATACATATTTGTACGTACTTTGTGTTATTTATTATTGTTAAAGTGAAATCATTTTTGAATTTTTATTGTTTTTATATTATAATTATATTTTCAAATAGATATATTTTCATTCTTTTAGTATTTTAAAAATAATTACTTCAGCTCTTATTTATTTAATTTTTTAAATAAGTTATACATGCATATAATTATCTTTAAAAATTACTCTTAAATGACTTAATTATATATTTATAATTTACTATATATAGCCACTATTTTAATAAATGTAACATCCGTGCCATCAGAAATAAATTGATAGAAATTAAGATTTAATTGAATGTAATTGAGTATTATTTTTCTTAGGTGAAATTTAGTTGAAAGACTTAATGAGAATAAAATCAAATATACAAAAATTAGATGCAATTGAAAGTAATCAAGGACTAAATTGAAAGAAAAAAATTATTTGAGAATTTTATGAGATAATGAGTAAATAATTAGAGAATTTAAAAAATAAAGAAGAAAAAGAAAAAGAAACTGCATAAAAATACAGGAAAAGGAGGAAAGAAGAGAGGAAGGGGCTGCGGGGAGAAAAAGAAGAAGAAAGAGAGGATAATACATTGTAGCTAGGGTTTGCAACTTCAAAGAATTCAGAGATTTCAGAGCTACAATATAGTGAGTGGATTTCTTTTTAGTTGTTTCTAGGGGTGTTCATTCGGTCAGTTCGGTTAATTTTTTGGTCGAACCAAACTAACCGAACCGAAATAATTCAAAACCGAATCAAACCGAACTAAATTTTAGTTCAGTTCGGTTATAAAAAGTTCGAAAATTATGTGTGAAAAACTAAACCAACCGAACCAAACCAAAAATTAAAAAAATGTAAATTATTTTTTTTATTTTTATGTTAAATTAGTATATATTTTTTAAAAAATATTTAGAAATATAAAAATAAAAATAAAAATAAAAGTTCAGTTAGTTCGGTTAACCAAAATTTTTACATATAAAACTGAACCGAACCAAATTTTGGTTCGGTTTTGAAAATTCAAAAATTCTAAAAAATTAAACCGAACCGAATAGGGTCAATTTAATTTTTGGTTCGGTCAGTTCGGAACCCATGAACACCCCTAGTTGTTTCCTTGGTTTCAATTCAAGATGTTATAGTTTTTTGATGTTCGTATAGAAATTGTTGTTTTGAATTATGATTTCAGTATAATGCACATATTATTATGTTATAGATGTGCTAGAAGGGTTAAAATATGTGTTGTGGTAGTTTATGAAGTAATTGGTGGTGAAATTTTAGATTTTTGGTCGAATTTCTATCATTTTCGGGAGCAGAAGGCCTCTGCAGGTCGAACAGATGACACTTGATCGACTTGGTGGTACCTTAGTGTGCAGAAGGCCTCTGCAAGAACTAAAGGTGGTCATATAGGAGGTCGAGGTCATTGTTATGGTCGTGGACGTGGTAGAGATCGAGGTAATGGTAGAGATCGAGGTAAAAGTAGAGGACGTGGCATCCAGAATGATAGAGCTGAATTGGTAGAGTTGGCTAATATCTCAACTAGGGGTCGAGCATTTCCATGAGCATTACCTCCGTCGTTAGTATCAGTTGGCAACAAGAGGAATGAAATGCGTAATATCACACCCGCTCCTCTAGCTAAAGGGCCGGATGCGACCATTCTATGCTGATACCATACATATAATTTTAAACCTTAAAATATCAAGAAGGACTTAAGAAAAGTACTGTCATTATACATACTAAGAATCTTTTACAACAATCTTAATTTATCATAATACAAGTCCATCTACTAATTAATAGTAAAGCTTAAAAGTACTATAAAAGTCCAAAATATTGGGAAATATTGGCCCAACTTTCTAGACACTGGATAGCACCAAAAAGATCTACTAACTATTTCTAATACTACTCTGCTGGATCTGAAATATTTTAAAACAAAAGAGAATGAGTACAAAAATACTCAGTGAGTGGACTAACTTTTAATACCACAGATTAAAGTGGGAACAATAGCTATCTGTTTAAATAATTATAAAGATACCCATAAAACTGCTTTGAACATCATAATAATAACTAATAATGAGCTGCTGAAATATCATAAAACAAGATACTCATAAACTGCCTTGTAAATAATATAACAATCGATAAGTCGTAAAAATCATAATACATAGTTAACACAAGCTGATTTATTTCTTGTCCGAAACATCATAGTAAAATATAAACGTAAGCTAATTTTTTTCTTTTTAAAGTAACATCATATCATAGCTAAACAGTTGCCATAACAACTGAAATACACTAAGAAATAGTTAAAATAAAATAATGCTATAGCTAACCCGCTTCCTTACAAGCCGAGTGTTGCTAGCTGAGAGAATATAATGCTTTAGCTAAACCACTTCCTTACAAGCCGATTTATGACTAAAACATTATCATTCATAAAAATGATATCCCATACACTTCTTAATATGTAACCAAAGATTGTGCTAACATAATGAATTGTATTGATGACCTAGTGTTCCATGTGCATATATACTTGCTATCATAATAATTCTGGTTATACATATGCACAGAGCTAAACCACCGGTTGTACGCCCCCAAGGCTATATGCACAACCAAGTATTATCCCCAAGATAGTTGCTAGATAAACTTGTTGAATAAATACCAATCATCATGGTGCAATCTACTGGATACATAATACGAGTGTATAGTTTTATCCATAAAACCAAATCATTCACATTTCTCAAACTGCTATTAAAACATACTTAATAATTCGTAAAGCTGATAATCGTATAAAGCTAAAACATAATCATTTTACTAAAATACTAAACATATCATTGCTTTAATTAGCTTTTTCAATATCAATAATAATTATATGTCATATGTTCCCAATTCTGATATAAAAGCTCAATAACGGGTAAAACCATGCTTTGTAAACTAATACTTGATAAAATCATATTTGTAAGGAAACATCAGATGTAAATCATAGAAAACCTTTTTCCTAAACTGTAAAATATATTCTTTCATATATATATATATATATGGTTTCAAAGTAGTTTTATATATACATATCCACTCACTTGAGCCTGCTAAACTGAAACCTAGTCGGTTGGCCTTGCTCTAGCCTCTACGGCTCCAATTTGATATGATCCTAATATCCATAAATAAATCATCAGAATACCATCTTAAATCTTAATTCTACTCAACTTAAGTTAATCTACGGCTAAAGGACAGGGTTTAGGACCCGAAAAATGGTCCGAAAACACTCAAAACTGAGTTTTGGAGCCCAACTGGCCACTGAGGCGCCACTAGGCTGCATAGAGGTGCATACCTCTATGTAGAGGTGCCCTAGAGGAGTGAAAAGGCGCATGACACATGTGCAAAGGCGCCCTAGAGGAGTGTAAAGGCGCATGACACATGTGCAGAGGCGCATGTCTCTTGTGCAAAGGCGCCCCTTTGCACGCCTCTGCATTCCAAAAATGCAGAAATGCATCTGAAACACCCAAAAGCACCAGAAGTTGATCCAAAACATATCTAAACACAATTATAAATATCTCAAGGGTCCATTTATAATCAATTATAGCATCAAAACTCAAAATTCAACAAAAACATTCAATTTTTAGCATAAAATAAAAATTAATAAGTTTACTATAAAAACTTACTCACAATTACTTTTATAAATCTTGAACTTGATAATGCAAGCTTTGATCTATTGTTTGGATCCTTAAAATTTTGAAGAAGAAGAAGAAAATTTGAAGAAGATGTAATAGAGAAAAAAAGAAGAAAAATGGAAGAAGAAAGAAAATAAGGAAAAGAAGAAAATGAAGTTGATTGCTCTTCTTCTGCAGGAAAATATAAAGAGAATGGTTTTCTACAGTAGCAAATTTTTATTTTTTTTGAAAACGTAAAATATCTATTTTGACCCTTGAAATATTCCTTAAGCACACAATAAGCCTTAGAACTTATTTCTATAACAAAAAAGTCCATAAACTCATATAAAACTTAGAAAATTCTAGAGCAGAATGTTACAATTCTCTCCCTCTTAAGAAATTTCATCCTCGAAATTTGTAATGCTAATCCTCAATGTTTACTCTGCTCCTATATACTCCAATGTTAACACAATCATATCCTAGGCTAAATAACATATAAACATCTTAATCATAAATAGTCAAATTACCGGTATCAACTTCTGGGTAACCCAATTCTTCATCTTGAGTCATAGCAAACACTCTAGCTTGAGTCAAAGGTCGATTGGATTAGGCATTATGTCCTTATTGAGAGGTTGCAACAATAACACCACCTCTACCCATACTAGGGCTAGAACCCATGGTGACTTGCCTATTCGATACAAAACTTCTACTACCACTTTGATTTCTAAGAGTTGCAGCCTCTCGTCCTAAACCACTAGACTGTACTAGTAAAGGATAATCTCTTTTAAAATGCCCAACTTCGCATTCAAAACAACTAAAATATCTTTTCCTACATTCTTCTGCATGAAACTTGCCATAATTCATGCATTGTGGATATATGAGTCCCCCTTGATCATTTTGTGGCATACCACTCCGAGATTATTTCTGAGCACTAACCGAGCTACCAGCTGGTTGCCTTATAGAACCTTGACTCATTTGAGGCTGATTAGCTTGCTACCCCATACTCATATATGAACCTTGCCCACCATCATCATAACCAGATCTAAGTGGTAATGGGTTAACCACTTTACTAGCTTGGTTATCACCAATATCTTGAGAGGAACTTGAAATGAACTTTTTATTCTTATGCTCTAACTCTATTTCCTCTTTTCTTGCCTTCTCAAAAGCAAGTATTTTTTGAATTAGTTCTCAAAAGTTATTTCCTTCATACCAAGCTATTCCAGTTTTCATATGAGCCTTTAATCTACTCCTAAGCCTATCACATTTGATTTCCTCTGAAGGTATAATCTCTGAAACAAAATAAAAGAGATCTTTAAATTGATCTGCATATTCTTTAACCGATATACTACCTTGGGTCAAATTAAAGAAAGCCTTATGCTTGCTTTTCTTATAACTGCTTGTCAAATACTCCTTATGGAACTCCGTAAGGAATATATTCTATGTCAGCTCTTCACTATAAAGATGGCGGACTCTAGTCAGCTAATCATCTGCTAATCTTTTCATAAACCCATGCACATTATGTAATTTCTCAATTTTTAACAATCTTAAGATAAAGAAAGCTTTCTCTAACTTCTTTAGCCATTCATCAGCTACTCCTCCATTTACAGATCCTCCAAAATCATACGCACTGAATCTACGGGCACGATCCATTATGATCCAGGGATCTCAATACTGCTTTCTTGTAGCTATAGCTGCTACAAAAGCCTGAGTCAAAAGAGCTCCCATACCAGCATCAGCTTAAAAAGGAGGTACTGGCTATGCTGGTTGAGAATTAGGTAGAACTAGTGGTGGATAAGCTGGAGCAGCTGAATACGCTTTTGATGCAACATCACCTACATGTTCCCCTCTGCTAGAAGACAAATCATCCTCTCTCTCAAGATGATCAGAAAGACTTCTATGAGGTTGGCCAATATTATTAAGTCTAGCAACATGGCCACGATTACCACGGCCTCTACCACCTCTTAGTCTTGGCGGTATATTCTATAAAACTACAATAACAATAAAGTTTTGGACTTAACAATTCTATTCCAAAGATAAATACTTATACAAACTACTAAATCTAGGCAAGCTGCTAAACTTAAGCTCTTATAACCAAACTTTTTACCTTAGGCTCTTTAAACCAGGCTCTGATACCAAAAATTGTCATACCCACTCCTCTAGCTAACGAGCCGGATGTGACCATGCTATGCTGATGCTATACATATAATTTTAAACCTTACAATATTAAGATGGACTTAAGAAAAGTACTGTCATTATACATACTGAAAATATTTTACAATAATCTTAATTTATCATAATATAAGTCCATCTACTAATTAATAGTAAAGCTTAAAAGTACTACAAAAGTAAAAAATATTGGGAAATATTGGCCCAACCTCTCTAGACACTGGATAGCACCAAAAAGATATACTAGCTATTTCTGATGCTACTCTACTAGATCTGAAATATTTTAAAACAAAAGAGGGTGAATACAAAAATACTCAGTGAGTGGACTAACTTTTAATACTATAGATTAAAGTGGAAATAATAGCTATATATTTAAATAATTATAAAGATACCCATAAAACTGCTTTGAACATCATAATAATAACTAATAATAAGTTGCTGAAATATCATAAAACAAGATACTCATAAACTGCCTTGTAAATAATATAACAATCGATAAACCATAAAAATCATAATATATAGTTAACACAACCTGATTTATTTCTTGTCCGAAATATCATAGTAAAATATAAACGTAAGCTGATTTCTTTCTTTTTAAAGTAACATCATATTATAGCCAAATAGTTGCCATAACAACTCAAATACACTGAGCAATAGTTGAAATAAAATAATACTTTAGCTAACCCACTTCCTTACAAGCCGAGTGTTGCTAGTTGAGAGAATATAATACTTTAGCTAAATTGCTTCCTTACAAGCCGATTTAAGACTAAAACATTATCATTTATAAAAATGTTATCCCATACACTCCTTAATATGTAACCAAAGATTGTGCTAACATAATAGGCGGCATTGATGACCTAGAGTCCCATATGCACATATACTTGCTATCATAATAATTCTAGTCATACACATACGCAGAGCTAAGCCACCCGGTTGTACACCCCCAAGGCTATATGCACAACCAAGCACTGTCCCCAAGATAGTTGCTAGATAAACTTACTGAATAAATACCAGTTATCATGGTGCAATCTACTGGGTACATAATATGAGTGTATAGTTTTATCTATAAAACGAAATCATTCACATTTCTCAAACTGCTATTAAAACATACTTGATAATTCATAAAGCTGATAATTGTATAAAGCTAAAACATAATCATTTTACTAAAATACTAAACATAGCATTGCCTTAATTAGCTTTTTCAATATCAACAATAATTATATGCCATATATTCCCAATTCTGATATAAAAGCTAAATAATAGGTAAAACCATGCTTTGTAAACTAATACTTGATAAAATCATATTTGTAAGGAAATATCAGATGTCAATCATAGAAAACCTTTTTCCCAAACTGTAAAACATATTCTTTTATATATATATATATGGTTTCAAAGTAGTTATATATATATATATTCACTCATCTGAGCCTGCTGAACTGAAACCTAGTCGGTTGGCCTTGCTCTAGCCTCTACGGCTCCAATTTGATCTGATCCTAATATCTGTAAACAAAATCATCAGAATACCAGCTTAAATATCAATTCTACTCAACTTAAGTTGATCTATGGCTAAAGGATAGGGTTTAGGACCCGAAAAATGGTCTGAAAATACTCAAAATAGAGGCACCCTAGAGGAGTGCAGAGCCGTATAACACATGTGTACAGGCGCATATCTCATGTGCAGAGGTGCCCCTTTGCGTACCTCTATGTTCCACAAATGTAGAAATACATCTGAAACACCCAAAAACACCAGAAATTAATCCAGAACACATCTAAACACAATCATAAACATCTCAAGGGTCCATTTATGATTAAATACAACATCAAAACTCAAAATTCAATAAAAACATCTAATTTTTAGCATAAAATAAAAATTAACAAGTTTAATATAAAAACTTACTCACAATTGCTTTTGTAAATCTTAAACTTGATTAAAGAAGCTTTAATTTATTGTCTGAATCCTCAAAATTATGAAAAAGAAGAAGAAAATTTGAAGAAGATGAAGTAGAGAAGAAAAGAAGAAAAACGGAAGAAGAAAGAAAATAAGGAAAAGAAGAAAATGAAGTTGATTGCTCTTCTTCTATAGGAAAATGTAAAGAGAAGGGTTTGCTACAGTAGTAAATTTTTATTTTTTTTAAAATATAAAATATCTATTTTGACCCCTGAAATATTTCTTAAGCACAAAACAAGCCTCAGAACTTATTTCTATAACAAATAAGTCCATAAACTTATCTAAAACTTAGAGAATTCTAGAGCAGGATATTACACGTAATGCTCAAATAGATAGTCTATATAACAATTCTATACCGACTGCTTCTATCTTAATTTTTGAGAATGTGCTGAGGAGAGCACAAAATGGCTATCAACCTTTACAACCGATGATGCTAATGAATGTGTCAAATCAGCAAGCCCCACTAGTGGTACATATAGATGCTACTGATTTAGCACGTATGATGGCAACAGTGATATCGGAGAAGGAAAGGTATAAGAAATTGGGAGATATTATTAAACATACTAAGAAATGTGGAGCATATGACTTCCTTAGTACTTTAGAAACTGGTCAATCGGACAAATGGGTTAAGACCATGGAAAAGGCTTTTACTACATTACAATTAAGTGATGAAAAGAAGGTGAGTAATATACATGGCCTTAAATTCGATAAAGCTGATGATTGGTTGATCCAGGTAAAGAATTTTTATGGAGAGGCTTTCACTTAGCCAATATTCAAAAAGGAGTTCAATAAAGAGTATTTGACTATGACATTTCAGAAGTAAAAGAAGGCATCTTTTGTACACTTAGTACAAAATTCGATGATTGTTAGGGAATAAACTGACAAGTTTGAAGATCTGTACCAATATGTAAAGGATATATATCCCATGAAAGAGATAGGAAGTGAGAAGTTTAGGGATAGATAGCACGCATGCCTACGTGGAAAGCTTGATATGTATATTGGCATAACCTTTAGAGGTTGGGTTGAGAAAGCTATGGAGTAAAAAAGATTAGATAAGGAATTAAAAGAAGTTGAGCAACAAATAGAGTCAAACAAACAATTTTGGAATAAGAATAAGAAATTTTAGTTTACCTTTCATTTTGAAGGAAATATTAAAAGTGGAAGAAATGGTAAACCTCAAGAAAGTCAAGCATCGGTAAGGCAACTGATGGCATAACTAGGACAAGCAGTTATTAGAAAACATATGCAATGTCATGGTGTAATAAATGTAAAAGTCACTATACGAGAAATTGTAGCAGACACACAAGAGAGCAATGTTATCAATGTAATGAGATTGAGCACTATACTCTTGATTGTCCTGAGAAGGTGTTAGTAGAGTAGTTGGTGCAAGAGCCAAGGGCCTCACACACAATGAGGGGAGATAGACCCCTAAACCTTAATAGAGTAGGAGTGGTGCAAAATAAAAAAAATTCAAATATAGAACCATCTCAGAAAGGACTTGTAGATCAGAGAGCTAGTGTTATTGGTAATGCTTAGCAAGCTAGAGGGTTTACAGCAACTGAACAGGAAAGGAACAAATACGCTTAATGCAACAGAACGTATAGCTAATATGTAAGGGGACTCCTAGCAGATGAAATAATAATAGTATTATAATTTTATCTATGTTAATTTTAATTGTGGTCTTGAAGTCTATGAATTAAGAAACCATTTATCTTAAGATATAATGGTTACGTTAGCGGTAGTCTCTATTAGTAAGAAACATTTATATTATTGGTACAAAAACTTAAATGAAGAAATTGTTAAATTGAGTTGTGATGTAGGAAATTCTGAAGAATATAATTGAGGTTATAATGTTTAGCGAAGAAAATGATAAAGATTAAGGTAAAGAGATTTTTTGTAATAATATAACGAGTATTCCCTAAATTTCGAGGACAAAATTCTTTTAGAGGGTAAAAATTATAACATCCATATTCTCAAAAATAAATTGATAGAAATTAAGATTTGATTGAATGTAATTGAGTATTTTTTTATTAGGTAAAATTTAATTGGAGGACTTAATAAGAATAAAATCAAATATAGAAAAATTAGATATAATCGAAAGTAATTAAAAACTAAATTGAAAGGAAAAGATTATTTAAGGATTTATGAGATAATGAGTAAATAAGTAGAGAATTTAGCTACGTAAAAATGCAGAAAAAAGAAAAAAGAAGAGAAGAAGGGGCTGCGAAAAGAATAAGAAGAAAGAGGAGAGAAGACACTGTAGCTAGGGTTTGCAACTTCAAAGAATTCAGAGATTTCAGAGCTATAATCTAGTAAATGAATTTATTTTTAGTTGTTTTCTTAGTTTTAATTCAAGATGTTATAGTTTTTAGATATTTGTATAGAAATTATTGTTTTGAACTATGATTTCAAGTATAATGTGCATATTTTCATGTTATAGATGTACTAGAATGGTTAAAATATGTGTTGTGGTAGTTTATGAAGCAATTAATGGTGAAATTTTTTATTTTTGGTTGAATTTCTATTACTTTCAAGTGCAAAAGGCCTTTGCTAGTTGAACAGGCGATACCCGATCGACTTGGTGGCACCTCATTATGCTAAGGCAGTGTCTCATTGTGCTGAGGTGATGCCTCAGTGCTGATGTGGTGCCTTAGTGCATCAGCACTGAGGAAGTGCCTCAATGACACTGAGGAGGCACCTCAATGACATTGAGTAGGTGCCTATGTGACTAGTACCAGTGAAAAATGGGCTTAAATGTAAAAGTTTACAATCTAACCTCAACCAGAAGCATGTCAATATATATAACACTTAAGTCACTTAAATTGACCTAAAATAGGCTAAATGAAATCTATTTTATCGAAGATACATATGATTGAGTTATATATAGATGTAACTATGCGACTGAGTTAATAAGTGAACTTAAAGTTGATGTGGATCCTTACTTTTTGAAGAAAAGGGATAGTTGGAAAGCTTAATCCTTAAACTGGATAATGAATACAAAGAATATTAAATCTTAATCAACTTAAACATTGCAAGGTTAAGGTTTTTAAGTTATTAATTATAAAGCATAATAACATCCAAATTTTAAAGTGAATACAGAAAGTATTCAAGTCTCTGATATAGAGACTAAAGATGTAAAATGCTCCAATGATATTCAATATAGGAATGATATAATACTAAGTGCATATGACACTAAGAGCAGTAATACTATGTTTGGGACGTGGCAGGATTGGTAAGTGTGTATAACTATTGCTTGGAGCTAGGTGCACATTTTACCTTATAGATTTATGGTTAAGTTAGTGTGTATAGTCGATGTCAGGTACTAAATGTACATGCTACTTTATAGATATAGTTAGTAAATGTGTATAGCCGATGCTAGAGGCCGGATGCATATATTATCATATAGATGTAAGTTAGTAAATGTATATAGCCGATGCCAGGAGCCGAGTGCACATGTAAGTTGATAAATGTGTATAGCCATTGCCTGGGGCTGGTATACCATATCCGAGGTATATGTATAGTTATTGTTTAAGATCAGATACATATATTCATTAGGATGTGGCATACGATTTATTATGGGCTTATGTGCTGATCACACTTAAGTCGTCGTATATATATTTAGAATAATTTATTTTGATTTTGGTATGGTGTTGGTCCACACTATATCAGATGTCATTGAAGTATATGAATAGCTTACTCTGATAATGCTCTTATAATGAGTTAGGTTATGAAGCTATGAGACTATATTGTAGTGAGTTATTTTATTTTATGATTTGAGCCTCTATTACATTACATAAGCAAAGAAAATCTTGAAAGGGTAATTGTGAGATAGTACCCTTAATGTATTCATTTTTGGATCTCGACAATCACTTGAATATTAATAATTTATTTTAAAATTTATTATTTACTAGTGTTTTATTTACTGGATTATTGATCAAGAGATCCTTTATGATTGAGTTTTATTGTTATTTTTGTTCACTCACTGGGTAATTTCCTTACTAAATTACTCAAACTCTTTATTTTATTTTAATTTTCAGTATAGGTATATAGTATCGGTTTAACTAGTAATTAAGAGATGGTAGAATAGTGGACCATGATGACCTATGAGGTGGCTGAGGTAGAGATCTCGAGGAGATGAGAGAGAAATACTAGAGCCTATTATGTTGTTCTATTTTAAAATTAATTGTATAATATCCAGTACTCTCACAATTATATTAAGATGTTGATGTATGGTGTGGTGACACCAATATATTTAAGTGTATAAGAACACACACACACACACACATATATATAGTAAGACAATTATCAACAAATAAATTTCTTAGAGATAGAATGATTATGGTTTATTGCGAACTAAATTTAGTACTATCATTTCATAATAATTATTGTTAAGAGATTCTTTTTGACAATTTTAGGTACTATCTCTCATATCGTTATTCCATTAGTTGAGTATACTAGTGGAGGTAATGATAGGAAGGAGTGTTACAATAAATGTATACAATTTTAAAAATTTATTTAGCTTCTACAATTGTGAAAATTATTTGTATGTAAATGCTCTTCTAAATTATTGTAGTTGGTATTTTTATTAAATTTTATTAATCTTAATATATTAAGATTAATCCATTAATGTTGAAAATTTACATGTTTATGCTGATTATTTATTATAAAAAATAAATAAATAAATTGAAACATTTTTTCTCACTCCTTTTCCATTCATAACTTTTATTACAAATTATTTTTATAACTTGATTAATGGTACATTCACTCGTAATATATGTAGTTTAATTAAAATGTGATTCTGAGACTGAGATAAGCTTTTTTTTTTTTTCTATATTATAGATAAAATAATATTAAGCTTCCAAATACAATACTAATTTTTATATTCTATACTTATATTTTATTTTTTAATTTTGTCATACATAATGCTTAAGTCTATCACCAATATAAATATGTAAACATTTGTACATAACTATTTTTATATTAATAATTATTTTTTCTTATAACAATGTAACATATATTCTATATGAATTAATATTAATAATAATTATTAGTGTTTATAATTTATTCTATTTTTATTATAATAATTTAAATCTGTATAATATGAAGAACTAAAATAAATTATATATTTAATAAATATTTTAACGACGTGTATTGCATATGAAGAAAAAACAAATTGTTAATAAAAGGAACAAACTCACTTAATTACCGTCCTTGGAATTTTTTTTATTGAGTCAAAGTTGGTACTGGTAAAATAAATAAACAAATAAAAGCAGAACCAGAAAACACGTTTTATTTTGGGTAGCAATTCAAAGTTTTAATCATAGCTCTTTCCACTTATATTAACTTTTATAAAACAAAGATCTCTTCAATTAGTGCCAAATCTCTGAACAAAATGTGCTTTTCCCACGTAATCAATGGCGGCTAGGGGTGTAAATGAGCCGAGCCGAGCTCATTAGGCCGCTAAGTGTTCGCGAGCTGTTCACGAGTTTAAACGAGTCTAAACAAACTAAAAAATTTTCTAAAAATACAATGTATTAAATTATTAATATATTAAAATTTTGAGCCGGTTCGCGAGCCCTTATTTGAGCTTGTTCACGAGCTGAGCTTTATCTCGGCTCGTTTATTAAACGAGTTTCAATATACGAGCTCGAACGAGCTTTTAACGAGCCGAGCTCCAAGCTGCTCGCGAGCGGCTCTGTTCGTTTACACCCCTAATGACGGCCTGGGATGTTTTGGTTGTATTTCCACCTTGTGGAAGTTTTGTTTGGCAGTTTAGCAATAGCATTTTTACTTGACAAAGAAAAAGAAGCTGTAGAAAATCCCCAGCACTAGCACAATTTTAATAAATTTAATAAGAGCAATTACATGTTAATAGTGATCTATGATGTGATAGTTGATTAAAACAGCAATTACATGTCAATAGTGATCTATTAGAATGAACTCAAATAACTTAAATTCAATTAGTAAGCATTTTGTTGTTTTGAAAATATTTTCCTTTCCATTTTGGAAATTTCAGGAAATGTTTCAAAAAATATTTCAGAACCATTTTTATAAATTAAAAAATGCACATTTTATTTTTTTCTTAAAAAAATTCAAAAAGGACTATAATTTCTATAAAAAATAAAATAATGTATACTATCAATTGATGATAATTAATAATTTTTCTATACATATATCACTACAAGAAAAAACCGATTTAGAAACGGAAAATAGAAACGGAATTTTCCGTTTCAAAATTTGAAACGGAATTGCGACAGATTTGAAACGGAAATTTAAAATTGCTACGAAAGTTTAGAAACGAAATAAAAATCCGTTGCTAAATGTATTAGCGACGGAATTAGAAAGGGAATTAGCGACAAAAATTAAAACGGAAAACTATTCCGTCGCTAAATTATTGCGGGAACGTTGGTGCCAGCATATTGAATGGGAAATAGCGACGGAATTTTTCGTTTCTAATTAGCGACGGAATGATTCCGTAGCTAAATAGCGACGGAATGATTCCGTAGCTAAATAGCGACGGAATGATTCCGTAGCTAAATAGCGACGGAATTTAAATCTGTTTCTAATTAAAATTGTTAGCGACGGAATTTTCGTTTCTAAAAAAATTATGAATTTATTATTATAAAATTACAAATTTTTC